>BDDC01000171.1:0-15080 GCA_001662425.1 Chlamydomonas sphaeroides | reverse complement strand
CCACCCCCCCCACCCCCCCCCCCCCACCAACACCAACACCAGGCGACGATGCGCCCTTGGCCGCCATCGCTACCGCCCCTCCTTGGCCGCCGCCGCCGCAGCCACCACGGCCCTCAGCGCGCCCCTCAGCCGCGCCAGCCCCACCCCCTGCGCCGCCGACAGCGGCAGCACGGGCAGCTGCGTGGCGGCCGCCAGGCTGTCCAGCGCGGCCCGCGGGTCGGCGCAGGCGTCCAGCTTGTTGGCCAGCACCAGCGAGGGGCAGCGCGCCAGCGAGGGCCGGTACAGGCGCAGCTCGGCCTGGGGCCAAGCAGGCAGGCAGGCAGGCACGTGCGGGAGGGCAAGCAGGGTTGGGCTTCGCTGCGGGTGGGCTGGCTCGCTGAGCCCCCACCCCCAACCCCCCAAGAGTTCTGGCCGGTGGCAGGCGCCCGGCCCCCGAGTCCCTACGGCTGGCTCACCGCCGCCCCGTGGGCCTAGCCGCTGCCCCGGCGTCCCGCGCCAGGTGTCCGGCCCCCTCCGGCACCCCACCTGCAGCACCCGCAGCTGCTCCGCGGGGGGCAGCGGCACCCGCCCCGCTGGCGCCGCCGCGCCGCCACCGCCTGCTGCCGTCCCCGCCGCAGGCTCCCGCGGGCCGCTCGCCTCCGCCTGTGCTGCCCCGCCTGCTGCCGCCGCGCCTGCCACCCCCGCCTCCGCCCCGGGGCTTTCCCCGCTGAGGTCGATGACGTAGGCCAGGCAGCGGCATCGCTCGATGTGGCGCAGGAAGGCGTTCCCGCGGCCGCGGTTGTCGTGCGCGCCCTGCGGGGCAGCAGCGAGGACCACGGTAAAAGAACAGAAAAAGTCAAGAAGCTGTACCTGCAATCGCTGCACGGTGCCCCTCACACGAGTCCGCGCCCCAGCTGGCTGCCTGGCCCCCCAACCCATGCTCCCCTCTGCAGCCGCAGAGCCCCACGCTCGCCCCGCCGCCCCGCCATCCCGCCCCCGACCTCTGCCCCCGCCCCCGCCCCCAACCTCTGCCCCCGACCAGCCCCCGCCAGCCCCCCTCGGCCCCACCTGCATGAGCCCGGGTATGTCCGCCAGCGTCACGCTGGCCCCGTCCGGGTACTGCAGCGACCCCAGCTGCGGCCGCACCGTGGTGAAGGCGTAGGAGCCCACCTGCCGGGGAGCAGAGGGGGCCAGGGGGCACACGGGGCAGGGGCAAGGGGGGGCAGGGGGCAGGAGCGAGGCGTGGAGCCACCCACGGGGGCCAAGATGCGCTCTAGACCGCTGCAACCTACGCCTACGCCGCGGTGTCACCTCCCGGGCCGGGACGGTGTGCCAATGCCGCCGCCGTTTCCGTGGTGTGCGGCGCCGCGGCGCCGGAGGTGCGCGGTGCCCTGCCGCGGCTCCGGGCCCGCGTGCCCTCAGCCCAGGCGGTCTTAGGCGGTGCGGACGGGAACGCCCGACGCCGCGACACCTCTGTTCGCTACTACGGCGCAAGCTCGCTGTGCTTCAAGCGAGCAGAGGGCTACGAGCGCCCGACTCGGCGCTGCTTGCTGATACGGCGTGAGCTCACGCGAGCAAAGGACACCGAGCGCGCTGCCCGAGGCCCTCGCCCGCTCACCTTGGCGCGCGCCGCCGTGAGCGCCGACAGCAGCGTGCTCTTGCCCGCGTTGGGCAGCCCCACGAAGCCCACGTCCGCCAGCAGCTGCGAGCTCAGCGACAGCAGCACCTCCTCGCCTGGGGGGCACGCGGGCGCGAGGTGGGGTCGGGGTGCGGACTGCGGAGGGGCCCGCGCGCACACGGGCAGGCGCGCTGCGGGTACCACGCGGGGCGTGGGGCTGAGCCCGGCGCAGTCCGCCGGTCGAGAGCCACGTCCGGCCCAAGGAGGTGCCGCCGAGGGCCCAGCTGCCACCAAGCTGCGACACGCAACACCCGGCGGACGGCCCTCAGCGGTCCGACGCACCGCAGCGCGGGCCGACCCAGCCCAGGCGGTCCTATGATGGGGCGCTGCCGCCACCACCCCGGCCCCTCACCCGCCCGCGCCCCTCACCCGGCTGCCCGCGCTCGGCGGTCTCCGGCGGCGGCCGCCCCGGCACCGGCGGCAGCGCCTTGTTGCCGCGGCCGCCCGGCCCGCCGCGCGCCACCACCACCTGCTGCCCCTCCGCACACAGCTCCACCTCAAGCAGGGGAGGCTCGGGCAGCGGGCTCAGGCGTGACGCAAGGCTGCGGCTCGCCACCTCCTCCTCCTCCTGCTCATCGCTGGAGTCCGCAGCGCCCGGCCGGTCGCTGTCGGCGGCGGCGGAGGACGCTCCGCGGCGCCGCCGGCGCCGCCGTTGCCGCCACCAGTCGCTGCCGCCGCCACCACCCGTGGACCGCAGCCGCCTCCCGTGCTGCCCGTCTCGCTCCCGCCCAAGGGACGTCCCTGCCCCGCCGCCGAGGCCCTCCTCCTCCTCGTCCTGCCGCTCCTCCGCCTCTCCTTCCTCCTCGTCCTCGCCTTCCGCCACAGCCCCCGGCGGCGGCGCCCGTTCCACACGCACGGTCGTCCCCAGTGGCACGCGCAGCACCTTGTCGGGCCCCCGGCCGCCCGTGTGGCCCCGCGAGCCGCCGCGCCCGCCGTCGCCGCCCGCCGCCAGCAGCCCGTTCATGCCGTACAGCGAGCTGACGTCATGGCAGGCCACGACGATGACGTCGCCGCCGGCGCCGCCGCAGCCGCCCAGGGCCGCAAGGCGGCGGCCTAGGGGCGGGGGAAAGGCGGGGGGGACGCGGGGCGGGGGCAGGGGCGCGGTGTGGCTGGCGCGCGGGGCGTTGATGGGGGCTAGGGCCGGGCGATGGGTGCACGGCGCGCAGTGGCTGTAGGGGCAGAGTCGGCGGAGACTGCATCGCGGGGACTTGCTGCGGCAGCCTCCGGTCCGCCTCATGCCGCCGCGCGCCCCACGGCCACCCGCCGGCGAGCGTACCGTGGCCCGCGATCTCCCAGCCCACGGCGCCATCGCCGCCACGGCCGCCGCGCGCTCGCAGCCCGGCTGCGTCCGCGAGGTGGCCCTTTTGGGGCATGGGGCTGCGCCCCTCACGAGCGGCCGCGCGCGCTGCGGCGCGCGCGGCTAGCGGCCCGTCGGCGGCGTCAGCGTCGGCGGACGGGGGCGAGTCGGCTCCGACGGGGATTGTGTCGGAGGGGCAGGGGACCGTGTGAAGGGGCGCAGCGACATGGTTGGTGGCCTGCGGCGCGCGCGAGGCTAGCGCGGCTAGGTGCAGGAGCAGCGATGGTGGCCGGGATGCGGGCTGGTGTAGTTGCCGCACGAGCGCAAGTAGCATAGCGATAGGTCACGGTTGATGTGTGCTGGCGACGTGATGCGAGGATAGGGAGGCCGTAAAGAGAGAACTGCGCGAGCCGCGACTGTCGCCAAGTTTGCGCGCTGGCCGGCTGCGAGGAAGGGCATGCGTCGGAGCGAGGGGTAATGCGGGTGAAATTGCGAAACGGCACAATCGACCTGGTCACTTGCACGTCTCCAAGTACGTGCCACTCTGCGGAATGCCGTGCCTGCCGTTCCCCGCTTAACGCCCTAGCTTACCCCCGACCGGCTAGCAATGTCGCGCTTGTTTATCATACAACACAGCCATCTTATGCCAGTACCCTAAGACACGGCTTGACCGCTTGCCGCACAGGCGCACGCATTCTGTGCGTGGCCGCGCGACCCCAGTCGCTGAGCCTGCTTGCCATCCATCCGACTAGCAGACACTGTCGATTGTGTCCATCTTTCCACGAAAAGACTTAGGCAGAAGGAAACGGAGCAAACGGACTTCTTTGCGGACAGGCGTTTTCCGCGCGCCACCGATTGCAAGGCAGGTGCACGCCTACTATGCTCACCGCTTACAATGGCGGGGTAGGCGCCAATCGCATGTTGTGCACTTAACAATGTCTGGCATCCCAAGCCTTAACCTTGATGCTCCTCTGCAGAGTTGAAGCAAACTCTCCTTTTGATAACGACACGGGGAACTGCAAGTTCGTAGTGTCAGGCCGCGCCTTGCGGTCTCCTGTCAGTCCACCGGCTTGCCGCCTCGCGGGCGTGTGCAGCGGCCAGCGGCCTTCACCTGCTGCATAGACGTCAAACAAGGACGCGGGACGTCGCTGCAGCGCGCAAACGGACGCGGCCGCTCGTGTCGCCTTCACTTCACCAGCACAGCATCGGCGGGGTCGTCCCCGTGGCGCTCGGCGACTGGCACAATGGAAGCGCAGCAACGCTAGCGGCGTCGCACGCCGCGCCGACGGCTGTGCGGGCCGCGCGCGCGGCGTCGTCCCGACCGCAGCGCCTGTCCAGCTGCCCATCCATGCACGGCGCACGCGAGCCGGGCATGGCTGCCGGGGCCGGCCTGCGCCAGCGCACCGCCCCCAGCACCAACCTGGGGCACCCAGGCCCCGTTAACTCCCCAGCGCTCTCCCGCGCTCGCCCCGCGCGCCGGCGCCGGCGGCCGCAGCCGCTGGCACGCGCGGCGGCGCTGCTGGCGCTGGCGCTGGCGGCGGCGGCGGCGGTGGCGCCGCTGCTGCCGGCGCCGCGGCCCGCCGCCGCGCAGTCTTCGGGCCGCACCACCCGGTGGACCTTCCTGGTCTACATGCTAGCGGACAACAACCTCGAGTGCTTTGGGCTGCTGGACCTCATTGTGGGTCGGAACACGCGGCCGCCGCCAGCGCATCCCGTCGTTGGCATGTCTGTGTCGCAGCGTCGCCGGCTCGTTGCTAGGCTAGGCTAGCTCAGCCAGGGGCGCGGGCAGTGACGCAGCTATGCATGCCGAGGTTGAATGGAGGTCAACCCCACGGACCGGCGCAAGGGGCGCCGCACGGGACTGTGGCCGCAGCCACCGCCCAGCCACCGTTGCTGGGGCCCGTCCTCAACCCGGAGCTGAGGCAGGCGTGCTCCCAGCGCGCCTCCCGTGCCTCGGCGCCGACCCTGTTACCCCTTCGCCGTCCCCATCCCCATCCCAGCACTCCCCTCCCTGCCCGCCCCCGCCTCCCGCCCCCATCTCCCTGCGCCTCCCGTAGGAGATGATGCAGGGCATGTCCGTGGAGCCGGCGGGGCAGTGCACAACAACCGGCTGCGGAGCCGCCTGCGCCCCTGGCATGGTGGCCGTGCGGCGGAGCAGCTGCGGCGAGGTGGGGGGCGAAAAGGGGGGGTTGGGAGACGGGGTACGTGCCACGGGAAGCCCCGAGCATAGTGGCGGTGCGGCGGAGCAGCTGTGGCGAGGTGGGGGGCCGCTGCGTTCGGGCCGGGCCGGGCCGAGGTGGGCTGGAGTGAGGACGGCAAGGAAGTCTGAGCATGGCAGGAGGTGCCGTTCGTGGGCTGGGGCCGGTGACGTAATGCCGCCCGCCCCCGTGCCGCTCCACCTCCCCTGCCGCTCCCCTGCCCCTCCCTCCTCTCTCCCCGCCTCAGGGCCAGGTTGTGTCCCGCTGCTGCCCCGAGGCCGCCTACCCCGAGGTGCTGGTGCTGGCGGACAGGGGCGTGGCCTCGTGCGCCTTTGCGGCGCCTCCCGACAGCAGCCTGGACCTGGCGCTGCTGCGGGTGGGGGCTGCGGGGAAAGGGCTGCGGGGGAAGGGCTGCGGGGGAAGGGCTGCGGGGGAAGGGCTGCGGGGGAAGGGCTGCGGGGGAAGGGTTGCGGGGGAAGGGCTGCGGGGGAAGGGCTGCGGGGGAAGGGCTGCGGGGGAAGGGCCAACTATGGCGGGGGAGGCGGCAGGCAGCGGGGCCGCAAGCAGAGCTGGGGCGGGAGGCAGCGGGGCCAGCGTTCAGAGCTCGGAGCGCTAGAAAGCCCTGGGCCAAGGTGTGGGTCCGGTCTGCCAAGGTGGATGTCCGGGCCGGGGCGCACCCTGCCTGCCCGCGCACCTGCCAGCCTGCCTGCCGCTGTGCTACCTCCTCCCCCCTCCCCCGGGCCCAAAGGCTACTTGGACCACGGCCCGCGAGATGCTGCTGCTGCGGCTGCGCCGGCCACCGTGCGCCGCCGTGCCGTGGCTCATACCCCACTTTCCATGTCGTGCTGCTGCCGACAGGCCACCTGGACCACGGCCCGCGAGATGCTGGTGCTGCCGGGTGCGTTGGGGGCGGTTGGGGGCGGGGCCACGGGGGAAAGGCCCCGTGGGGAGGGGTGATCGTCAGGAGTCGACACGGCAGTGCGCTTGTGCGTCTGGTACCGCCTTCATGCTGTCCCCGCCTCGGTATCCCATATCCCATCCCCCATCCCTCCAAGTCACCCCTTGTCCCCCCATGCAGGCGGCGCGCTGCAGATGGAGCGCGACTACGGCGAGATCGACATGGCCGCTCCCGACACGCTGGCCGCCTTCCTCACCCGCGCCTACACCCGCTTCCCCACCAGCCCCGCGGGCGCGGCCTTTTCGCGCAAGTACGTGCTGGTGCTTTGGGACCACGGCAACGGCTGGAAGGTGAGGCGGCGACGGGGGGAGGCAGGGAGGGAGGGAGGGGAAAGGGGGAGGGAGGCAGGGTTCGTGCCGACGTTGCCCACCGGTGCGCGCACCCGGGTCCCGGCTTCGTGCCGTACATTGGCGGGGGCCGCTCGCTGCTGTCGGAGCGGCGCCGTCTCGTGCACCGGCGTGTCGCTGCACTGACGCGTCCCTCCTGCCCCCTGCCTCCCCTCCTTCATGCCCCCGCCGCACACACCCAACACTGGAACACGCCCTTCCCCCTCCCTCGAACCCCCAGGGCTACGGCGTGGACGACACCTGCGCCCCCGGCGCCGTGTCCACGTCATCCGGCTGCGACCAGTTCACCATCCCCTCGCTGGCGCGGGGCCTGGCCGGGGGGCTGCCGGGTGGGCGGCAGCTGGACGTCATCGGCTTCGACGCCTGCCTCATGAGCATGTACGAGGTACGACACGCGTACGGACGGGGCGTACGGCGATGAAGGGGTACGGCAGGTGTGTGTGCACGTATTTGTGTGTGCGGCACGAGGGACCAACCGGGGTGGCGCCTCGAGCCCTTGTGAAGCCCTTCAGGTTGCCGTACAGGGCCCCGTCTGCCCATCTACTAGCGCACCCGCTGCCCCTCGCTCGCCCCCTCCATCACTCCCCCAAGCTCTCCCGCCAGCTGGGCGCCGCCTTGGCCCGCTCCCGCTGCCCCCCTACGCCCGCTCCATGCTGGCCCCTCCAACCCCGGCACTCGAGGACCTCGCACAAAACACACACGCCCCCCTACCTCAACCCCCCTTCCCGCCCCCCGGCAGGTGGGCGCCGCCGTGGCGCCCTACGCCCGCTCCATGCTGGCCTCGGAGCTGCTGGAGCCGGGCCACGGATGGGACTACAGCGCCCTGGCCTCCACCGCAGCCACCGTGGCGACAGCCGCTGCTGCTGCTGCCGCTGCGGCGGGCAACAGCAACAGCAGCGGCGGCGGCGGCGGGGCAGCGGGCGGCGCGCTGGCGGAGGAGGTGGCGCTGGCGCGGGTGTGGATCGATCGCTACAAGTCGCAGGCGGTGGCTTTCCAGACCACGGGTGCGTGGGGGGAAGGGTTGCGGGGGCAGGCGGCTGGGGGACGGGGGTGAGGGTTTGGCAGGAGGATGGGGCACGGCGCGGACGGGTGCGGGCGATGGGCGGTGGAGTAAGTGGCCACACCAGCAGGTTCGGGTGCGTGTTGTCGGGGCAGGGGAAGGAGGGGCAGGGGAAGGAGGGGTAAGAGGATGGGGCGGCGGGTTGGAGCGGCGGGCGCTGAGGGGACGGACAGCGGTGGCCTTCCAGACCATGGGTGCGTGCGTGGGGGGGGGTGCGGGGGCTGGGGACTGGGGTTTGGGTTAGGGGCGGGCGCGGAACAGGGCCAATCGTCCTTCCCCCAACTTCCTCCGCCTTACCCAAAACATGACCGCCGCCGGCCGCCGCTGCCCACCTCCCCTCCTCCCAGGCATCACGCTGGCCCTGTCCGACCTGGCCGTCCTCACCGCCCGCCTGCTGCCCGCGCTGGGCTCGCTGGCGGAGGCGCTGCGGGCCTCGCTGTCGCCGGCGCTGGGCGCCAACGCCACCGCCGCCGCCAGCGGGCTGCTGCGGCGGCGTGTGGCGATGGCGGACATGGGCAGCGGCGAGCAGGAGAGCAGCGTGGACCTGGGCAGCATGCTGGGGGGTGAGGCAGGGGAGGGGGGATGGAGGCGGGGAGGGGAAGGGGGAGGGTTAGGGGAAGGCGAGGGCGTGTGTGTGTGTTCCAGTGTTAGGTAGAACAGAACCCCACACGTGTGTGTATGTGCAGAAGTGGTGTGTGGGCGAGGGTGCCACGTGGGGCTGACGTGGGGGGCCGCAGCAGCGTGGACTTGGGCAGCATGCCGGGGGATGAGGGGAGGGGCAGGGGGAAGGGGGGGATGTGCCAAGGACGGGATGAGGTAGGGGGGAAAGGGGCAGGGGGACGGTTTCTACATCCATAGCACAGCGCTCACGCTCGTCCCCTCATCCCTCAACCCCATCCGCCCGCCCGCTCGCTCCCTCCGCTCTCTCCCTCCGCCCCTCCGCTCCCCCGCCCAGAGCTGGCGGCTGCCGCCGACCTGCCGGCCGCCGCCCGCTCCCCCATCGCCGCCGCCGCCGCCGCCTACAACGCCACGGTGCTGGCCTTTGGCCGCGACGACGAGCTGCCGCGGGGCACGGGGCTGGCCCTCTACTTCCCGCTGCAGGTGTGTGACACGAGGGGGCGGGGCCGAGGGGGTGGCGGGGTTGTGGAAGGGGCGGGCCACCTGCTGCCGGGGTTCCGCTGTGGTGTGGGCAGGGAGGGGCACGGGGCGGGCCACCTGCTTCCCGCTGCAGGTGTGTGACAAGGGGGCTGGCAAGGCAGAGCGCCGGAGGGGGGGCGTGCGAGGCAGGCCACCGAGGCACGCCCTCCCAGCGGCTTGCTCCGTGGGCCCCTCGAGGCCCCCCCTGCGAGGCTGCCCCCGACCTGTTGGCGTCGTCGCGGCATGTGGGGGCGCAGGCCAGCCCCGCTGCACCCTCCCCTCCACACTATCAAGTTTGGGCCGGGGCTTACGCTCGGAGGTTCGCAACTAGTTCGTTACTCCCATGGTACATCCCCTCCACGCCGGCAGCAACGCGCGCGTTGCGCGAGCCCGAGTGAGCTTCACCCGGTCCCCCCCCTCGCCCGCTCCCTCCGTGAACGATGCCTGCACGGGGACCGTCGTCGCTCCTCTCCAACCTCTGCCCATTCCATGCCCCCCGCTCCCTCCGTGCCGCAGGCCTCCAAGCTCGAGTCCGAGTACACGCGCCTCGCGGCCGCCGAGCTGTCGTCCGCCGCCGGGCGCTGGGCGGCCTTCCTGGCCGCGCTGTACGACTCGTCCGCCTCGCTCTCCACCTCGGACGCGCCCTTCGCCTTCGTGCCCAGCGCCGCCGCCGTGCCGTACCTGGACGTGGTGTCGGGCTCGTACGTACTGCAGGTCCGTACGGTGCCGTACGTGCGGCCATGCATCGCCGCTGTCGCAGCCCTGCCCTGATCCGTGCCGGGCCCCAGTCCCGGGGCCCCGGTCCGGCCGGCCAGTCCGGCCGGCCCAACCTCGGCACCAACCCTACAGCCGCCAACTCCCCTGTTGCCACCCCTCTATCGCGCACAGGCAAGCCTGTCGTCGCCGCTGGCTCTGTCTGCGTCCGTGTACTACGGTTTCAAGGATGCCACCGAAAAGTAGGACACTGCGGTTTTAGCACATAGTGCTTCTGTTCCCGTCACTTCCATTATTACGCGTAGGGGTTTGCAAAAGCGCTACCCTAGTCGGGCTGGGCGGGGGGGGGGAGGTGCAGTGATGGTGAGCGCGCTGGCTCAAGCCCGCTAGCCCGCTAGGCCGGTCGGCGGGGGCAGGGAGGTAGGAAGGTAAGGAGGTAGGGAGGTAGGGAGGCAGCGCGCTGCACCCCTGCCGGGCACGGCGCCAAAACTGCTCCAGCCCACTACGACACATCATGTCTCAACTCCCCAGCCCCCCTCCGCTCAACTCGGCGGTCTGCTATCCATACCGCAAGCCACCCTCTTGCCACTGCCCACCTGCTCTCGCAGCCTCTACCCACTTCCTCCCCCCTCCCCCCTTCCCCCGCTCTGCCCCCAGGTTCTACGTGCTGGCCGGCTCGCAGCCCGCGCCCGTGGACGGCAGCCGGGTGGTGGGCTCCTGGCGGCGGCTGCTGTGGGGCCTCACGCAGGCCATCAACACCACCGCGGGGTGAGGGAGGCAGGGCCGGGAGGGGGGCAGGGCCGGGAGGGCGGGGCGGCTTCACTCTCGCGGTGAAATAGAAATAGAAATAGAAATAGAAATGGTTACGACTCGTGTGCAACACGTGTCGTTATATTCAGGAGGGCGGGCGTGTCTGGGGCGAGCCCCCACGCCCACCACCGGGTACTCTCGCGGTGGTTGGTGCCGTCGCGGCAGGGGCCCGCGCAGCTTGCGCAGCCGCGCGCTAGTGGCCCGAGCCGAGCAGGTCACGACCGCGGGGGGCCGCCTCCCCCCACATACCTCCTCCACCCTTCGCCGCCAATTGTGGCAAACATGCTCCCCCCCTCCCCTCCGCTCTTTCCCGCTCTTCCCGCTCTCCCCTCTTCCCCCTCCGCCCCTGCCTCGCCAGCCTGTACAGCCGCTCCTCCCTCATGTACGCCAGCGAGGAGTGGCAGACCTCGGCCGACGGCACCACGGCGCTGTCGGTGTCGCTCAGCGCCAACGTGCGCCACGGCCCGACCTGCTCCGCGGCCAAGACCAGGCTGGCGCCGGCCGTGCTCAAGTACACGTACCACTTTGGCCCGGGGCGGGCCACTCTGCAGGTGTGTGTGTTGCGAGTTGCGTGTGTGGTGGTGGGGTGGAATGGGGTGGAATGGGGTGGGGGTGGGGATGGGGGAGGTTGGGCTGGACGGCGGTCTTCCCGTCCGTTGCACGGCGAGGGTTCCGTGTGGGTCCCGTGTCTGCATGCTTACAACCGCTTTGGGGCCGGACTGACGTGAGCCCTTGCCGCCCTGCCGCCCCTGTGACCTGCCCTGTGACCTGTGCCCCGTGGACGCAGCTGTTCGCGCAGCAGAGCGGCGGCGCGTACGGCGAGGTGTCGGCGCAGGCGGGCGGCGTCATCGTGCCGCTGATGTACAAGCTGCCCAAGGACTTTTTGGGTACGGGCGGCTTGCGGTGCACGACGGCGTGGTTCCCATCTGCTGCGCTGTGCTGCGCTGTTGTGCGCAACAGCCGGTGAAGCGCGAGCGCAGCTGGCGTGCCCAACCGCTGCGGCCTGCCCAACCCTGACGTGCTGGCAATCATCTGCCGGCTGGGTCTCCGCCTGCTTCCTTGCACCCGCGCTCACGCACGTGTGCTCTTGACGGCCTGCTGGCCGCGAAAGGCAGCTCACACACCCCGGTATATGTTGACTAATATGAACACCCCGTCGCCGTTTGTTACCCGTTTGGCCCTCGCAGGCCCGCAGACGTCCACCTACGAGTACAGCGGCTGCCTCAAGTGGTGGGCCAGGGGTTTGTGTGTGTGTTCACAGTTAGGTAACATTTAGTAGTGTGTTCCAGTGTTAGGTAATGTGTGTTGGGGGGCCCTGGCAGGGCCTGGAAGCGGCAGGGGACGGAGCGGCATGGGACGGAGCGGCAGGGCGTGGAAGCGGCAGGGGACGGAGCGGCAGGGGACGGAGCGGCAGGGGACGGAGCGGCAGGTGGCCCTGCGGCTGCGCCATGTGCGTCACGCCGCCCCTACGCCCCGCCCTTCACCCGGCCTCGTCTCTCCTGCAGGGGCTACAACGGCACGGTTCGTGTCATCGCGGTGGGCGTGGCCTCCGCCGCCGACTCGCTGGCGGTGGACCTGAACGAGGACCTCCTGCTCTTCCTGCAGGCCAGGGACATCAGCAGCAGTGAGCATCACAGCTCTGCGGCTGCACGTAGCAGCCATTGCACTCGTCATTTTTCATACGCGAATCACACGTCGTCACCTGCGGCTCCATGGCACTGACCATGGACCCGGCACAAGCACCTGGCAGCCAAGCAGCATACCCTATTTTTGCCATGGCATGCTCCGATGCGAGCAGCACCCCACAGCCTCACGGCACCCCTGTGCGCCACGTACCAGCTGCCCCTCCTCCCCCTGCCCCCTCCCTCCTCATCCTTCTGTTCCTCCCCTCCCTCCCACCGCGCTCCGTCCCCTCGCGCAGCCAAATCGGCCTACCTGGTCGGCACCTTTGAGGCCACCCCCACGGCCCACACCACGCTGGGCGGCTGCCAGTGCCTGGCCAGCTGGCGCTACAAGGACGGGCCCGCGCTGCAGGTGGGGGGGGGCGTGGGGTGTGCGGGGTGTGTGGGTATGGGGTTGGAGATGCGGTGCCGCGAGGCACGCGTGCCGCCCACGGCAAGCAAGCCGCGTAATCTCTCCTATACCATACTCCGCATCCCTCGCGCGCGCATTATTGTCTCCGTGCGCCGTGCCTTGGGTCGTGCCTTGGATCGCGCCTTGGGTCGTGCCTTGGGTCGTGCCATGGGTTGTGTTGACGTGGCCTCTCATAAGTCATAACCCCTCCTCGCCCTCCCTCCCCACAGTACGGCTGCTCCAACCCCGACGACGACTCGGGCGGCCCCTGGTGCCCCATCCTGCCCGGCTCCTGCACGCAGCCCGCCAAGGCCCAGGGTGAGAACCGCAGCAGCGCAAGGGGGCCCGGGCACACGGAGGCAGCATCTTCATCCTCAGCAGCACGACCAAGCACGGGGGGGCAGAAGTCCTGCTCCGCCCCTCCCGCTCCGGCCTTTCCACCGCCTTCCTAAGTACACGCCGGCGCTGCCGGCCAACCCGAGAGCGTGCGCTAGCTCTGTGCGCCTAGCTCTGTGCGTCTGTCCCAACTGCCTCGACCCGTCTCGCGCTCCGCTGCCCCTCCAGGCGTGCTGTCGGGCGCGAGCCAGTGGGACTACTGCACCCGCTCCCGTACGCTGTCGGGGTGCACGTGCGCCGACAAGTACGACACCGACCCCTCGCCGTCCGGCACGAACCTGGTGTACGGCAAGTGCTTCCGCGGCGCCGGCGACGTGCGCTCCGTGACGCGCGGCGCCTGGTGTACGGTGGCGCCCGGCAGCTGCCCGAGCAGCTTCCGCGCGCACGGCAGCAACGACACGTCGTACGACTACTGCGAGATCCGTACGGTGGAGGGCTGCAGCTGCGCCAACCGGTGAGTCATGCTGCTGCCCCGGCTGGGTGCCGTACGCCTCCGTATCTAAACACAAGAATGGCGGCGTGCGGGCTGGCTGGCTTGTGCGGGCATGCCGTTGCCATGTGTATCGGCGGTCGCCGTGCTGTGGGTGTGTGACCGTGGTTGCGGGCAGCAGGCCGCCAGCTGGCGTGCGTCGCCTCACCGCCGTACTGCCGTACCGCCGTACAGATGGAGTTACGGCGGCGTGACGTACGAGGGCGCCTGCGCGCTGGGCTTCACGGGGCCCGACCCTCCGCCCGAGGGCCTCTCCAACAGCAGCCGCTGGTGCCAGGTGCTGCCCGGCTGCAGCACGCGGCTGCAGGTGGGTGCCTGCACTATGATGATTGCAATGGATGCGTAATATAATGTTCACAATGCGTTATATGAATGCGTAATATAATGTTCACAATGCGTTATATGAATGTGTAATATAATGTTCACAATGCGTTATATGAATGCGTAATATAATGTTAACATGTTCACATGTTCACCTCATAGCATGACACCATGGGAACGAGGCGGCGGGGGTCAGGGGGCTGCCCGGCTACAGCTCACGACCACAAGCGGGGCCTGGGGGCGGGGTCAGCGGGGCAGAGGGCCTGCGGCGCGGGGGCAGCGGGGCTGCAGGGCAGAGGCCGCATGACGGGTGCGCCGAGCACGGAGGGCCGCGACCTCAGGGCGGCCAGCACCGGCCGGTCGCTTCCCAGCACAGACCCTGCCGACCTCCTTCCCTCCCCGCCTCACCTCCCTCCCTCCCCCCCATAAGGTGGCGGGCTACAAGATCGGCCTCTGCTCGCCGCTGGTGCCCCGCACCGCCGGCCCCGGCGCCGGCTCGGCCTGCGCCCTGCCCGCCCAGCTGCCCGGCGGCTTCCCGCTGTACGACTGCGCGCCGTACATCAACGGCCCGGCGCCGGCGGACCGCGCCGACGGCATCGCCGCCGTGTGTCCCACGGGCCCGAACGCCACGGCATTCGCATCTTGCAACGCCCGGACGTGCACCCCCCTGGACATGGGCGCCTGCCCCGCCACGCTGCCGCAGGTGGGGCTGGGTGTGTGGAGCGATGTTGCCACGTCACGTACTCCGTACACAGTGTGAATATCGCCGATTGAGTCATTGTGTTATATCGTATGTGGTATCGTCTCAAAGGCATCGGGCAGGGCACGGGGCCGCCTGCCCTCGACCACGCTGCCACAGATGGCTGCCGGCAGCGGACATGTTTCCGGCGAGTGTCCGTACCCGTTGCCCCCGAACCGCCCCACGCCCTCGCCGCGCCGCCAACGCCCCGCCGGCCCTCCAAGGCCCTCCAACCCCCCGGCGCCCCTTGCTGCCCCTCCGCCCCCTCCCGCCTCCCGCTCCCGCGCTTCCCCCGCTCCAGGCCACGCCCTCGCTGGCCGCCAGCGCCTGGCTGTCCGCGCCCTGCCTCACGCAGCTCTGCGGAGCGGCGCTGCGGCGGCGCGACGGCGACGCCTGCCCCGCCGACGCCAGCCGTGCGGCCTCCGCCTACGCCCAGCTCAACGCCAGCGCCGAGGCGGGCACCGCACTGCGCAACGTGCACAGCGCGGGTGAGCCGCCAGGGGGGGAGCCTCGGCATCGCCCCGGAGGGGCCTGCGGGCAGCCGCCAGGGGGCCTGCGAGGCGCCGCGGGAGGGGCCTCATCCTGCGCTGCGCTGCGAGTGTCCGCGGGGGCGGGGGGCCAAAGGGGTTGCCGCGGGAGGGGCCTGCGGGCTGCCGCCAGGAGCCGTGCGCTGCCGCCCACGCGGTCATCCCTCATTCCCGCGCCGCGCCTCACTTGCCCCGCCTTGGGTCGGGTTGGGCCCCGACGGACCCTTTCCTCGCCATTTGCCGCTTCTGGCGCGCCATGCACGCCAGCTGCCCGCAACCCAACGTCCCAACCCGACCCCCGACCCCCGACCCCGGACCCCCGACCCCCGACCCCCGACCCCCGACCCCCGACCCCC
>BDDC01000170.1:81425-91510 GCA_001662425.1 Chlamydomonas sphaeroides | reverse complement strand
CCCGGCGGGGGACCCGTTGGCGGGGTGCGGCCCCGGAGCGCCGCCGGGCCCGGGCCCGGCAGCCGACAAAGGGACGCCCTGGATGGGTGGCAGCTCGCCCAGCCGGCCCAGGCCCTGGCCCTGGCCCTGGCCCGAGCCGGGCGCATAGGGGCTGGCGCCGTACGCCTGACCGCCGTACGAATGCCCACCGTACGACTGCCCGCCGTGCGATGCGTGCGGATGCGGCTGCGCATGCGTGGGGCCCGAGCCCGGCGGCCCGGGGCTCGGCGGCGCGGGGCCGTAGGACTTGCTGGACAGCACCAGGAACGTCTTGCGGCCGCCGCCGCCACCGCCGACGGAGGAAGTGCTCGCCTCCGCCGCCAGCGGCGATGCGATCCCATCAGCAGGCTCGCCAGGGGCGGGCCAGGTCCATAACAGCGCGTATCGCAGGTGGGCCCGGCACCTTGCCCGGCCAGCCCGGAGGGCCACACACCAAGCCTCAGCGACGCGGCACTGCACACCTTCACGCCAAACACGACACCTCAGGAGGGCGGGCCAGGCCGGCGGCGCGGAGCGCAGGTGGGCCCAGCGTCCCTCCCAGCCAGACCCAAAAGCCAGGCGCCAGGCCCAGGCGTATGCCGCATCGCGGTGCTGTTGGGGGCCGCTGCCATGACTGCTATCACTAGCAGTATCACTATGCTCCACGTCGCATAGTTGGCCAGGCTGGCGGCCCTACAAGGCGCCACGTCCGCATCACATGCGGTCGATATCCATGTCGCCGTGCGCGCCGCCGCCGGCTTCGTTGCCGCCGGGTGCGGCCTCGCCATTGCCATCCGCGCCGCCGCCGGCCACGGCGCCGCCCCCGCCGGCAGTGCCGCCGCCGTTGCCGGCCGCGGCACCCATGCCGTGCGCCACTGGGGGGCGGCCATGGCGCCGGCAGCGCCGCCCGCGACGCCCGCGGCGCCGCCGGGGGCCTGCAGTGGCAGGGCAGGTTGGAGGGCGGGATCGAGTTTGAGGGCTTGGCGCGGCAGCATTGCAAGGCCTGGCTGCACGTGCGGGTGGGGCTATAATGCGAGGAGTCGCCTAGGGCGGTTATGTCACCAGGCGCCCTGCCTACCGCGTTGGCCATGCCGAAAAGGCCCAGCAGGATGTCCATGGGGATGGGCTCGCCGTCGGCGGTGTCCGAGGGCTGCTCGACGACCACGCCGGGCAGCGCCATGCGAGGCGGCGTCCCTCCCTTTGTACCCTTTGTTTTCCCTTTACCCCCCACCCCCTTCTTCTGCACAATGGCAAGAAGCCATCTAAAAGTGTGTACCTGGCTCAGGGAACCTGGCTAGTTCCCACACAGTGTCTGCCCTCCCTAATAAAACGACATGGGCTCTGCACGCGTCGTAACCAACAATTCCTGACCATTTCTGTTTTTAATTCTCGAGCGTCTTCGACTGGAAGGGCCTCGATCCAGGGCAGTACGGCGCACCGCGACTGCGCACCCTGGCTGGGGGTGTCCGCCGCGGACTGGCCCCCAGTTGCGCGGACCTCCTCCACGCGTGCGTACGCACTTCCGTCCCCTCGTCCAGCATTGACACAGCCTTGTCGCGTGCGCCGGCTCTTTTATACCGTGGAGAACAAAGAACGATGCAGTCGAGTTTGACAAGCGGAGCCACAACCCGTGACCCCCGTGCTGCGAATGGATCACGGCACCCGAGTGCGGTCCGTCCTGCGCTGTTTGATCACGATGCACCCCACACCAGCTTAGCAGCTCCTTCCATACTATGCATCTCTGCTGCCTCCCCCGCACCTCTGCCCTGCACCCGTGCTTCTTTCCCCTGCATCCAGGCGTCTTACCCCTGCACCCGCATTAACGCCCTGCACCTGCACCTGTGCCAACACCTATATCCGGGACTGCCCAGGCCTACCTGGCCTACCTGGCTGGTCTACCGCCTCCGGCCATTCCGTCATGCACACAGCCGGGTCTCCTAGAAGCCCACACACGGCGCCACCACGATGCACCACTCGACACAAGCCAGCCTGGCAGTACATAAGCTCATTCATTGGACGAGCGACGACAGACCACATGAATACCAGCAACGCTTAGCAAACTCATGACGGCCTAGCTGCCGAGGAGGCCGACCCGCTGGCAACGGCCAGGAGCTCTATGGGCAGCGGCTGCGCGGCGTCCGCCTCCTCGGCAGCGCTGATGAAGCCGGTTCCCATGGCCGGCAGCACCTCGAAGGCAGCGGCGTGCAGCACCCTGGTGGGACCATCCACGGAGATGATGTCCAAGCCGGCACCAGATTGGGGGCCGTGATGGTGGTAGTGGTGGTGGTGCGCCGCCGAGGCCGGGCTGCCGCGGTACACGCGCGCCGTGAGCACCTCGCCGTCGCCGGTAAATACCTCGAGCAGCGAGTAGTCCAGGAAGAGCCGCAGCTGCAGCGGGCTGCCGGGCGCGGGCGGCCGCAGCAGCTTGCCGCCCACGCGCCGCGCGCCAGGCGCCGCCAGGCTGAAGGCCAGCGTGTGCGGGTCCATGGCCTCGAACACGACCTCAAGCACGCCGCTGTCCCAGTGGTACAGCAGGGCGGCGGCGCCCTCCGCGCCGCCGCGCCACGAGTGCAGTAGCACGCCAGATGCCGAGCAGCTGCCCATCTCGCTGTCGCGGGGCTCCTCGCGCTGCAGCGCCAGCTCCAGCTCCAGGAAGGGGCCGTCCACCACTGGCACAGGCAACTGCGAGGGGCAATCACGTAACACTTGTCAAGTAACATGCGTATCCCCAACAGGGCTCGGACGCAGACGAGCTACAGACACACATCACGCTAAAAACTACACCAACTGCCCTTAGCCGCGATAATCTAGGCGGGGGCGGGCCGCTGCCAGGAACGAACTTGATCCGGTCCCGCCCCTGCGCCAGACCCACACGGCCTCACCCGGGCGCCGCCCTCGATGACGAGCTCGCCAGCCGCCAAGTCGTCCGCCAGACACCAGCTCTGCTGCTCGTTGCGGAGCTTGCTGAGCTCGGGGATGGGCTGCTGGTGCAGGGCCCATTCGCCGCTGCTGGAGCTGGGCGCTGGCTCAACCCACAACACACGCGGAAGGGACAGGCAGCCCGCGTAGTCGTAAGCGTCCACCGCGGGGCGCTTCTCCTGGTCCCAGCCCCACAGCAGCGTGCGGCCCTGTGCAATATCATCGGCGGTACCAGGGGGTTGGGTTGACCTGCTCCTGCCGTGCTGCCTGTGACGCATGCGTCGCCCGCTAAGGCTGCCTGAGCAAGTGCGCAACGTTCCCGGAACGGACGGAATGAAGGGGCTCCAGGCTACGCACCCCGCCATGCTCGCTCCCAGAACTTTCAAGGCTTAGAACGCCGGGCAAACCGCTCCTAGCTTCCTCCCCGACAACCTGATATCTTACGTTGATGGTGTCGTCGAGCGTGTTGGGCGCGTAAAGGATGTCCCCAAGGTCAAGTCGGAAGGGTCCCATGGCCGAAGCCAGGTCAAAGCGCTTCGCTGACGCGTCGTAACTACCGAGCCAGTAATAACTGGGGTTCGTGCAGGCGTCCGGCTGAGGCGAGGGGCCGCGGGAAGAAGGATGTACGGAAGGGGCATAAACACGTGGGATGCCGTGGACACGGTGCACACCGGTATGCAATCCGGCCTGGAGCACACGAAAGGAGCACTGACTCACAGCCCAGGACGCTTACCGACATGCAGAAGAACGTTGGCGTTGGCGAGGCGGCTTCCGCAGAGGACGAGGCGGACTCGGATGCCTGCGCAGCAGCGTTTGCTGTCGGTCAGCAGGACGTGGAGCTACCTGTATGTACGGCAGGATAGCGGCAACTTTTCGAGCTCACGGCCGCCACCCTTACCCGGAACCCCGTCAGCAGGTGCGCATCCGCGGGCTTGCGGGTTGGTTGACAGAGGAGAGGGCACTCCCAGACGAAGCCCAGCTCGGCGCCGTTGTTGCGGCCGTGGCACAGTTCGCCGTGCAGCTGCCAGCCTGCCGTGCGACCAGGGCAGAATCAGGAGGGGAATTATGTGATGCCGTACATGCATCCAAGCGGGCCTCTCGTATGACGCAGAGCGCGGGCGGCCACAGGCACGTTGGCACCCTTCCTATCCTTATTCTAACCCCCATCCCGTGCTGCGCACCGTCGAGCAGCTCGCGCGAGGTGTAGACCAGTATGGTGCCACCGATGTCCTTGACCCCGCTGCCGATGATGAGGGACCAGCAGTCCTGGCCGTCCTGGCCTGGGCGGCCGATGATGTAGGGGTCGCGCCAGCCGCCGAGCCCCATGTTCGGCGGCGGCAGGCTGAGCCAGGGATATTCGATCTTGGTCCAGTAAGTGAGCTTGGGGTCCTCTGCGCACAACGGGAAGCGTACATAGTTATGGTTGTGGGCCGCACCAGGCAAGAGGAGTACCGATCTAGCCATGGACGGCGGGGCAAGAAGGAGCGAGAGCCCCTCGCCGTACCGCGTGCCCGAACCTCGAGGGCAGCGAGCGCACCTGGGTCCACAGGACGCACCGCGAGCTGGCTCTCGATGAATGGAAGCTGCAGAGTTCAATAAAAACGCAGTGCCCATTAGCACGTGAAAGACGGATGAAAGACGTTCGTAAGTGAAGTCCGTTCCATATACTGCTTCACCGCCTACCTGAAGGTCGCACTCGAGGGGCGGCAGCGGTCCAGCCGCATCGTTCGACCGCAGGCGGACACCCCTGTGGGCACGTTCAGGCAGGGGCAGGTGAGGCAAGGAAAAGAACGCATGGCAGCCAGCCCTGACCGCCTTGAGCAGCGCCCCGGCTTACGTGTACATGAGCACAGGAAGGCCATCCTCGTCGAGCGTCTGCGCAGCAGTGAGCAAGAGGCTGGTCAAGTACTCTATCAGACCCGGTCAACATACAGAGCGTGTGCCTACCGCGCAGCCGGAGAAGCAGCCGTCCGCGTCAAGGCCACCAGGGGTGGGCACCACGGCGGGCGGCAGGTGCTCCCAGGTCACGAGGTCCTGCGGGCCGGGTGCAGCAGCGCGTGAGCGAAAGCCTGAGATAGAGGGAGCCCCCGGACCGTCGCCGGGACCGCACGCAGGTACCGAGGTCCTCACCCGCGACACCGCATGGCCCCAGACCAGCCCGAAAGACCACTGGCAGCCCTCAGGGACATGCTGGTAGAACCTGCGAGCAGACAGATTGTTGAGGCGCCGCAGCGATGACGATTGACAGCCTCGGCGCAACGCCAGCTGGCACCCGGATCACGCCGAGCTGCACCAGGCAGCGCCAGGCTCACATGTGGTAGTAGCCACGATAAAAGAGAGGTCCATTGGGGTCTGCGAGAATGTGGCGAAAAGTTTGCGTTCTGCGAATGCGGCCGGCGACATCACCCGACTCACCGTTCAGCCATCCCTGCTGCGGCGCCACGTGAAATGAAGGTTTATCCGCGCGATGGGGCAGAGTCACGCGCTTCTTTGCGAAGGCAGGCGTTGCGAAGCCTTGGAAGCTGGGGGCGCTGACCATTTCAGGCGCAGCACGATTGCTCGCGACCTGGGGGCGCTGCGCGGGCCCAGAGTGAACAGGGGCTACGTCGGTGTCAGGGTGTGGGCAGGCGAGCGGTTGGGGTGTCAGATGGGCCGCCGGACGACCACACAGACCCGCGCAGTCGCGCAGCTCCGCCGCAGAAGCCCGAGGATCGGGCGAGAGAGCGCGGCCGAACGGCTGGTAGTGCTATACATAATTAATCACGAAGGGAGGCTGGATCACGAGTTGGGGTCGCTGGGTCGCTTGCTGGGGCGCATGCCATGCGGGGGCCGATTTGTCTCCCGCCAAGCACCCCTGCCTTGGATCCACGTACGGCACCGACTTCCCCACTTTGGCGCAGCTCCACGCAACAGCCCGCTGCATCTCGGGCAGCCTAGGGTGCCTCTTCGTGATCCCGGTCCTTCGCTTGTGCACGTCAGCGACACGTCGGCCGCCCGAGCAGCACAAGCATTTTTGTCGCTGACCTTGGCCATTTGCCCAAATCGCTTCTGGGTGCAACAGGCCTGCCGCTTGAGCCCGTCACACGATACGTGGTTGAGCCGCACCGGTCGCTACTCCTAGAGGCGACCGCCGACGGGAGCAAACTTGTTGCCGCAATCGCCAAGCAACATGGCGTCCCTCGCGGAGCCCCAGCCAATCTTCCACGTCGCTCCAACCAAAGGATGGATCAACGGTGTGTGACTTGATGGCGCAGCCGCCGGAGGGCGCGGCTCTCAACTGCAAACTCTCGCGATGGCGACTGTCGGAACACCGCCCCGCCCGCCGCAGATCCCAACGGGCCGCTTTTCTACAAAGGCTACTACCACATGCAAGTCCGCTGCGCGGCCCGGCATGGCGGACCGGAACCCTAGGCAGTTTGCTGGCCTGCCCGAGGCACGACCGCGTTCCAAGCCCGCATCCAGCCCAACCCCTCCGCACCCTACCTTTCCCTGCCCCAGGTTCTACCAATACGTGGAGACCGGCTGCCAGTGGTCCTGGGGATTGCTGTGGGGTCATGCGGTTTCCCGGGTAGGCCCCGCCCGTGTTACCCTCCAGGCGCCGTGTCCACGTCCTGGTGTTCGCCGCCCTGACACACCCTATCCTGGTCCCCAGGACCTCATCACGTGGCAGCACCTGCCCCCGGCGCTAGCGCCCAGCTTCGGCGGCTTTGATGGCGACGGCTGCTTCAGCGGCTGCGCAACGCTGGACGAGGACGGCACCCCCACCATCCTGTACACGGGTGAGGCCACGGGCCGCAGCGTCTCCCAGCATATGCCGCGGCACCGCTTGTGCCTTCCGGTGGCGGATGTGCGCCCATGCGTGACGACGCCTGTGCGGCTGCGCCGCGCGACCCACTCGCAGGAGTCCGCCTCCGCTCCAGCGCCGTGGCAGGGCCCCTGCCGCCGCCCGAGTGCGACCTGGGCACGGCCTGCATTGAGACGCAGTGCCTGGCGGTGGCCAGCAACCCAGGTAGGACCGCGACCTGCCGGACGCATTCTTCTCACGTGGCAACCATGTGGGCCCAGCCGCACCCTTCCGCGCCCTCGTCGTGTCACCTCGACCAGCCGTGACTTCTTCTCGTGCCGCGTGGCCCCTTGCCTCCCGCACAGATGACCCCAAGCTTGTCCACTGGACCAAGGACGAGATGCCGTTCCTCAGCCTGCCGCCGCCCAACATGGACCTCACGGCCTGGCGCGACCCCTACATCATCGGCCGCCCGGGACAAGACGGGCAGGACTGCTGGTACGGCGGGGGCGCTGTGAGGATCACATTCATTGGAACGCCTTGGGAGCCTGCTAGCCTCAAGCCGCCGTGCCGGACTGCACGACAGCCACGTTGTGCTCACTCTGTTGCGTCCCTTTGTGCCTATCTTAGGACAATCATGGTGGGCGCCGGCATCAAGGAGCGCGGGGGCACGGCGCTGGTCTACCGCTCCAATACCCTGCGCGGTGGTGAGCCTGCACTTGCGGCTCTGCGGTGCGTCTCCGGCCTGTCGACGGCCCTCCCTCTGCGCCCTTCCTCTCCATGTGACGCGGCCGATCAGCGCGCGCGGTCTGCACGCCCGACCCCGATCCCACAAGATCGTCCACGGGCCGCTTGCCCCTCCTTCCCATCCCCAGGTACCTGGACCTACATGGGCGAGCTGTGCCGCGGCCAGGGCGACACGGGCATCATTTGGGAGTGCCCCGTCATGCTGCAGCCGCCCCGCATGCCGCCCTCGCTGCGATTGGCGACACTCGCGGCCGTGGCAGGGCCCCGGGCTGTTGCCGGCGTCACGAGCAAGGCGCAGTCGCCGCTGGGCACTCCCGCCAAGCGGCCGACGCCACTGCGCGGTGCCGCTGCCGCGTCAAGTCACACCACTCTGATCCGCGGCATGCTGCCCGAGGGTGAGGACGAGGTGGACGTGTTGCTGCGGCCGCTGGGGCCCGCCACCCGGCCCGTGCCCGCGTCGCCCCGCCCGACGGTAGCGTCGCCGCGGCCGGCTGTAAGGCTGCTCGGTGAGATTGGCGCGGCCGGGAGCAGCCCTGCCAACGCCGTCGAGGCGGCGGCGCAGGCGGCGGCCGCCATGGCGGTGGTCTGCGGCCAGGGCGAGAAGGGAGGCAGCCGGCAGATCGAGGCGCTGGCGGCGGTGATGTCGCCTCGCCGCGTGCCCTTCACGCCTCCCAGCCCGCTGCGCTCGCCGGCGCGCTGGAACTTGCCGCCGGCCCACGCGCTACCACACGCACCGTCGCCGCCGGTGAGCTGATAGCGGTCTTAACTTAGGCCTTCCTTGGTTTCCCCGTACTGCCAGCCCGCTACGTGTGGGTCGGGGCCCAGCTAGCCCCCCCTCTCACACGTACTCCTTCGGCGTGGCGCCCCTGACACCCTTTCTCCCCCAACCGCCCGCCTACCCGCAGCCACCTCGGCCGCCGCTGTCTTCGCGCACCCTGGCCACGTCACCCGCGCCGGGCAGCACTGGCTCCAGCGCCGCCGCCTTCGCCCGAGCGCGCGTCACGCCACCGGCCTCGCCGCGCTGCGCTGCACCGCACCCGCTGCGCATCTCCACCTCCTCGCCCAGCGGAGCGCCGCATGCCGCCGTCACCATGCCTTCCGCCGCCAGCGGCACCAGCCCCGCCAGCGCCATTGCAGAGCTGCTCGACGGCATGACCCTACACGCCTCCACGCCCACCTCCGCCGCGTCCGAGGAGCCCACGACGCCCTCCTTTGCCTCCCACAAGCCCGCTGCCTCGGTCTTCGCCATCCCGCTCTCCGCCTCTTGCGCCTCCTCCGCCTCCGTCACCTCCTCGCCCCCGCCCTCCGCCGCGGCCGTGGCCGCCGCGCTGCGCCGCCACTCCATGTTCCTGTGCGTGTGCCCCGACGACTGCAACAGCCTGCCAGTCTTCTACCTCGGCGCCTACGAGCCCGGCCGCGCCTGCTACGACCTGGACGGCGCGCTGGGACCATTCCCGCTGGACCTGGGCGACATCTTCTACGCGCCAAACACCCTGATGGACCCGCAGCAGGTGAGGGCCGCGGGGGCCCGGGCATGCGCTGGTGCCGGGCCTGGACAGAGTATGGGAGAAGGAGAAGGGAAGGGGCAACGATGTTGTGTAGCTAGCGAGGTGTAGCTAGCGAGGTGACGTTGCGAGCGTCGGGATGGCCCTCACGCTGCTGCCACTTGACTGCTGCCGCCGCAGGACCGCGCCGTGCTGTGGGGCTGGCTTCAGGAGAAGCCGCGCAAGGTCGGCGAGTACGACTACGCGGGCTGCCTGTCCATGCCGCGCCTGCTGTACCTGGAGGTGCGCCGGGGCTTGGCCTTGCTTGGACTGGGCTGGCGATCGCTGCATCCAGCGGTACTAGGGGACACGGCGCACGTGGACACGACTGGGGTCCGTTTTACTGGTTGCATGTGGAGGCGAAGACACCTCATCGCTGAAGCTGCGCTGTTGGTGATGTCCGCTAGGTGGACGACATGGCGTGCTGCCAGCTGGCCAAGGGCAGCGACAATGCCGCGTCAGGGCCACCGCCGGTCTTCCTGGTGCAGCGCCCGCCGCCCGAGCTGGAGAAGCTGAGGGTGAGGCAGGGCACGCGCGGCAGGGTGGCGCCGGAGAAGCAAACCTCTTGCCAACGGCGCGTGCGGTCGACTTGACCCTCGCTCGCGCACCGGCCAGGGGCCAGGCCCCGCCAAACGAAGCCCCCTGCGCTGCCCGCTTGACTCCCGGCGGCCCTGCCCGCTTCCTTGCTGCTGCAGGTGCCCGGCAGCGGCTGGTTGGCCGAGGGTCTGTTGCTGGAGACTGGCTGCTCGCAGCCCGTGCCACTGCGCAGCGGCCAGCACTTTGAGCTGCAGCTCAGCATGGCGCCGCTGCCGCAGCCGCAGCAGCCGCAGCCCGACACGCCCACCGCCTCCGCCTCCGCTGCCGCCCCTGCCGCGCTCCCGGGCGCCAGCAGCCGCTGCAGCGGCGTGCTGCTGCACTCGTGGCGCGGCGGCGCGGAGGGCGCCGCCGCCCTGCTGTACCACTGGGACAGCGGCGTGCTCGAGGTCGTGTTCGAGGCCATGGACCCGCACACGCTGGCCTTCAGCCTGGCGGCGCCTGGCGCGCGGCGTGTGGGCGGCAAGCTGCTGCGGCCC
>BDDC01000170.1:45379-76884 GCA_001662425.1 Chlamydomonas sphaeroides | reverse complement strand
CGCGCGGGGGGCGCCCGCCGCCGCCGCGCGCTCCGCCGCCGCGGCGGCGGCGGTCGCGGCCTCAATGGCCGTCACAAACGTCGACAGCTGGTCGTCTCCCAGGCCTTCCACTTGGGCCACCGCGGCCTCCAGCACGCCCAGCTGGTTGGCGACGTCGGGCACTGGCGGGCCCTCCTCCGCCTCCTCGCCGTCCACCGTGCAGCGGCGGCTGTCAAAGATGGATGTAGTGGTCCGCGTCAGCGACGGCCCCGGCGCGCCGCCGGGCGCCACGCTCTTGTTGCGAAGCGCCGAGCGCCAGTCATCGCGCGCGGCCGGCACGAAGCCCCCCGCGGCGGCGGCCGCCGCCATGTCCACGCCGTGCAGCCCCGCCGGTGCGCCGGGCGCGATGGCGCCGGGCGTGGCGGCGTCGCCACCGAGGCCGAGCAGCTCGGCGGCGTCGGCGAGGTCGCCGAGGTGGACGTGCCGCCGCGCGGCGCTGCCGCCGGTGGCGGTGGCGCTGCCGCCGGTGGCGGTGGCGCTGCCGCCGTCAGTGGTGTCACCGCCCGCCTCGCCATTCTCCGTGACGGCGAAGGCCTCGTAGTCTACAACGCCCAGGGAGGGGTCGTCGGCGCCGCCGCCGCCCGTGGTCGAATCGCTGCGCGGCTTCAAGCGCGCGTGGCCGGAGCCGGGGCGCGACACAACGCGGGAGTCGGAGGGCGCGGCGCCGGCCTGGCGGGGTTGGGATTTGGGGCTTGGGCGTGGGTGCGCCGGCAGCGGGCAAGCGCAGAGCAGGGTGGGTACGGCGGCAGCGAAGCGGCGCCGGCGGAGCTCTACCTATCTACACGCGCACGCAGCTTGACGTGAGCCGCGCGGGCTGCGGCCAGGGGTCCTGCCAGCCCCCACCCACCCCACCCACCGGGCCCATCAGGCGCGCCGCGCGGCCAAAGGTGTAGGACGCCTGGCCCGGGTCCGTCGTGTCGGGCCTGCGCCAGTGGCGGGTTTGCGGTGCAAGGTGAATGGGGTGTCGGTGCGGGCGTGCGAGGCGCGCGGCGCTTCCCCGGCTGAGACAGGCCGGCGGCGAGGCCACAGTTCGGACCGCAGCGGCGGCCTGTGCCCTCGCGGCGGCCGCTGCCGCCGTGCCCACCTGGACTGGCGGGTCGTTGACATGCGGGCCGTGGAGTCGCTCGGCTTCTTCATAGTCTGCGGGGCAAGCAAGGGGTGGAGCAGGGCTGAGGTTGTGGCGGGTCCTGGCGCGAACCAGCTTTCGCGGGCACCGAGCCAGGGGGCCATCGCTTGCCGTTGGCCGCTGGCCGCCGGCCGTGCACCACCTCCCGCCCCCTGCGCCGATCGGGGCGCACTCTGCCGCGCCAAGGCCGTATGCATGGACACTGTGGCACGGCCGCAAGCGGCGCAGCCCCGTGCCGTCTCCGGATCCAGGGCTCGCGGCCCCACCGTCTAGGTCATCTTCACCGGATCCAGGCCTGCTGAACCAAGATCCAGGCAGCCCGCTCACCGTCGGGTCCAGGTCTCGGGCAACGCTGACGCCGAACGCCGCGTGCTTGGCCTTGCGCAGCCGCTTCTCCAGCCACTTGGCGTACGCAGGCGAGCCGTTGGCGGCCGCGTCCTTGCCGCCAGACTTGCCTGGGGCGTGGCGCACAGGCCGGCACAGGCGGCAAGCAGAGCGGCGTGGGGACGGCGCGCAGACGGGGGCAGCAGCGGCACCTAGGCCCCTGCGTCACCGGTTGCAGCCGCGATCGCGCTCGGCCGCACCGTCCGCGCCCTCGTCCTCGCCGTCCTCGCCGTCGCTTTCCTCCTCGGCCTCGGCCAAGCGCTGGTTGAATCGCTCCAGGTCGGTGGATGGGTACTGCGAGCGCATGGCAGCGTGAGGGGCGGGAGGGAGGGAGCAGCACCGGGCGTGGACAGCGGGCGTGGAGCGGCGGACACGCTTCAGCTGCTGCAGCAAGGCAAGAGGCGCCAGCTGCTGTTAATCCCCATGCTGAGCACCCTTCCGCCTCCCCCGGCCGTCGTCCCTTCCCTAACCCTGCTCCCTCATCCCCGCACCACGTTCCCCCCTCTGGGGCCCACCCCCATTCCCCCGCCCACATCCCTTCCCTCACACCGCTACCTCATCCCCGACTTCATTTCCCCTCCAGGGCTCTCTCCATGCGTCGCACCTGCACCCAGTTCTGCTCCTTGGCCACCTGCGTCAAGTAGACGCGGACAAACAGGGAGGGAGGCGGGAGGGGGAGGCGGGTCGGCCTGGACTGTGGGTCACAACACGGCCCAGGGCAGGCTGCGCGAAAAGGCGTGCGCACCACAGCACCACTGCAGCATTGCAGCACTGCCGGCAGGGAGGTGCTTGGTGGTCCCGACAGTGCCCTCCGCCCCCAACGACGCACCTTCTTGAGCATATCGCGGATGGCGGCCCGCCGCTTGAGCTTTTCCTGGGGTTTGGAACAGCACGCGCAACGAGCGGCGCTGAGCCAAGGCCCCACACGCGGCTGCGGGCTGGCTGCCCAGGGGCACGCACTCGCGGGTCGCAGGGCCGTCGTGTCCGGAAATCCGGTGCCTTGCGAGGGCAGAGCCCAGCCCCCTCAGCCCAGCCCCCGGCTGCTGCATGCGTCTGCAGAGGCGCCGGCCCCCACGCGGGCCCCACCCCAAATTGCTCGGCGTCCAGAGCCATGTGCGCCTCCTGCCTCCGCAACGCCAGCAGCTGCGATTGCGAAGTGTCAGGGTAGGAGCGCCGAGGACAGGTGAGGCCCAGGCGGCGGAGGGGGTTGAGTAAGGCTGGGGCAACGTGTCGGGGCTGGGGTCCAACCGGCGTCTGTGGGCCCTGTGCAGGACCTGCCCGCGCGGCTCACCTCCATGCCCAGGCGGACATGGACATCGTAAGAGAATGGCTGAATGGCCGCCTGGGCTGACGCTTGGGTGCGCTCAGTGACTGTCAGGGCCTCGCGGTTTAGGCCCGCCTTGAGCGCGTCCCGCACGAGCTCCAGCGTGTCCGCTGGGTCCACAAAACCAGCGTCCGGCTCCATGGTGCTGCGCCCACTGCAGTACGTGCGCTAGGCGCGATCCTGGGACCCACGGGCAGGAGGGCGGGGAGGGATAAGTGAGAAAAATCGCGTGCGGGGACCGCGCCACGCGTGCGGGGGCCGACACACCCGAACAACGTTGGACACGCAGCCGGCACGCCAGATTATCATCAACTTGTAAGGTTACCTTTGGCTGGGGTGCTGCAACGTCACGCCAACGCAAACATGGTCATCGGGCTCAATGCCGGTGGCCGATGCCAGCGCAGCACGTGCTCTCTGTGCCGGCTTAAATGACGACTTCTGATGCTAAACATATAGAGCGCATCGGCGCTCGGTTGTGTCGCATTGGAACTGGTACTTCGACCTGCGTCGACCGCGCTGGCTGTATCAACACGAAATAAGGGATGCAGGATAGCCTTCGCTATGTCGCTTTCTAGAGTCGAGGTATGTGGGCCTTCGGTGTTGCTTGTGCGGTAACCCCTTCGTTCCAATCAATCCAAGACAATAGCGGTTGCATATGGTCTCGTGCATGATTCCAGACTCCCAGGCACAGCGTGGCCAAGCCACACTGCCGTACGAGCGTACGAACCCCCTGTCCTCCCCCAGGGGCTCCTGTCTGCCCTGCCCTCAGCTTGTGCAACTGCAAGCCGTCAATACTCGTCAGGAGGCCCCCTGCAAGCCGTGAGCACGGTCCGTCGCGGAGAAAGGGTGAGACCCCCACCCCCGCTTCCAACGGGACATGACCAGTGGGAACCCCCAGGGCCGCTAATACAGTCTTCTGCTGCCACCGCACGTGCCGGACTCTGGCCCCTTCACCCCAATACAGCCTGTATCTACTTGACCTTCGCGATATGCCTGCGCAACGGATGCTTGCGTCAGGTTTTGCGAACTGTGCAGCCAGGTGAGGGCTCCCCACCCCCTGACCTTCCTAGCGCAGTGAGCTCTGAGCTGCAGCTATGGCAGCCGCCCAGCAAGCCACCGCGAAGGCGCCACCGCGAAGGCGCCACCGCCGCCGCTGGGACAGGGCTCACGGACCGGGTTCCCGCAGGGGGCGCAAGCGCGATGCTGCGCACCCCTGCTATTGACTACCGCACGCACCTTCAAGCATGCCACTCGGCGCAGCAGGCCCGCTGGGCGCAGCGCCTGTTGCCCGCTCCAGCCTCCTGGCTCCGGCTGCACAGGACAGCCAGGTGCCGCAGTGGCCTGCCATGCCATGGGAATGGCACCACTCCCCTGCCCATGCCGCATTGCCGCCGCCCTGCGATCCTGCGGTTCATCGATTTCCTTACCATGCCCTAGCGCCTGACCCTGGTGCCCCAACGCCACTGCCATGCATGGACTACGGGCTCATCGCAATCCAGCGAGCAGTGGCTTGGAGCCGCCGTCGCGCCGCAGCCCCACCCAGGAGGCCTCCTGGCCCCACCGTGCTCAGCAAGGGGTGTCAGCACGACGTCCTGCAGCAATCAACACTACGGAGCAGTTGGGCCAGGTGCAGGCGCGGGGAAGAAGAGCGTAGAGCAGGGGCCACGGGTCCCCGTGGCCCCGCACTGCCACCGCCTGTCGCTTTGCCCCCGCCTCCACCCCAACACTGGCGCAGCGGCACGGCCCAGGGGCCGGTACGCGCTCTATCCCGCTGCGGTATGTTTGTTGGGAGCGGCGCGCGCAGGCGGCATGGCCGAAGCAGGGGCAACGGCTTGGTTAGCAAGGGGCGACGTGCAGCGTGGACCGCTCTCGCCTGATTGGACACCTCTAGCCGCGTTTTGCGCTGGCAGGGGTGCCGCATGGCAGGGGCCGAGGAGAGGGCTCAGTCCAGCAAGCTGGCAGCTGACCCCTACTTGCACACGCCTGGCTGGCATACCACTACTGGCACCCAGTAGTGCTCGATGCGGGCAGCAAGCCCCGTGCCCGCCGGCGCCGCCGCCGCCACCTGCCCGCCGTCCCCACCTCCGCCGCCCATGGCACCGGAGCCAGCGCCGGGTCCCGGTGCTGACGCTGCGCGCGGCCGCCAGTAAGGCCACAATGCGCAGCACGTCGCCCCCGCGGTAGGGCTCGCCCACCGACCAGGGCGGCAGGTGGCTTGCACGGCCGCCGCTGCTGACGCCGCCTGAGCGCCGCCCCCGCCTCTGCAGCCGATAGACGGCAGCGCACCACGGCCGCGGTGCGCCAGCATCGATGGCCTGACACAAGGCGGGCCGCCCCCGGGCAGCGGCCCAACGCCGGCGCACTCCTGCCGAGGAGGTGCCGCAGCCGCGGTTGGTACAGCGCCGCGGTGGGGACCACCACGACTAGGTGTGGCCGACTGGCGCGCATCCGACTGGGGCGCTGGGGATGGCCTCCAGCAGTGAGCGTGTGAGCGTAAAACATGCGTCCGCTTGTCGTGGCGCCCCCCCTTCGTGGTCCGCACGGCCCGCGTGGTGGCGGTACGCATTGGTCGACGCGGCGAGGAGGGACCGCACAAGACGGGCCCGACAGGAGGCAACTTTCGCTCCCGCGGGACACCGCCCCTGGCCCCTCAATGGACGGAACGCGTCAGTGGTGAGCTCTGACTACACGCAAATCGGTGCGTAGAGGACATGCACCCACGGACCAGTCAAGCAGCGCGCGTAGACCTTCATAGCCCTCACCTCAGACCCGGGGGGTACGGCGTGGTTGGCAGGGGTTGGCAGGGGTTGGAAGCCTGGCGAGCTAGGCTGCCCCCGCCTGCCTTTGCTGTCACCAGTCCTTGGCCTCGGTCTGCGCGTTATGGTATGTCAAAAGTGACATGCAGTTGGTAAGGCGCAGGCCTGGGTGCTAGCGATGCCGGTTCCTTGCAGATTTGAGTACAATTTAAAGGGGCACTGAGGGGCATCGATGGCAGTTCTAGGGTCGCCTTCCATGCTTCTGTGTACGGTATTGGGCAACCAAGAACTCGCCGAACGGCGCGTCATCGGCTGCACCACTCAGTCTCAGAGCCCGAGATACCGCTGACCTAACTAGCGTGAACAGACTGAGCGATCGCCATGAAGTAGAGTTCACAGAGGAACTCCTGCTGAACTTGAGGAACTCCTACTCCGGCGGACCTCATGGGCTCGAAGGCGGAGACACCGGCCTGGTTCTCTTCGGACTTCCCGTCGGTCGCGGCTCGGCGAGATAGCTTTCCGGGCAAGTGGCAGTTTCCCATTGGCCGCGCGGCAAACACTCTCAGAAGGACGCACGGCGTTTCCGCTTCGGGTGCATCTGCCACCTTTACTGCATGGCATTCACTTGCTCCGGCTCGGCCCAAGTTGGTGTTGAGGTTGTCGCAAGGCTGAGACGCGCATGCCCCCTCAGCCATGCCTCTGACACCTCCCTCAACTGCTAAGCCAGTTCACGCGCTTGCTCAGCACTGTTCGATGATACCGGAAAGGCTGCGAGCCGTGTGCTGGCCATTGAAGGCCAACCTCTGCTGTCCACGTCGCCCACGCCCACAGAGGTTCATAAGTGGCAAAGCACCTTCACCAGATATGCTGCTCCAGGCTCAGATGAGCCCGAGCAAGTGCAAGGGGGCTGGCATGTGGACAAGAGCTCTCTGCGCGACAGCGCTGCACCTGGCGGGCTGCCGGAGAGCATCAGCATGCGCATCATTGATGCGCCGGCTGAGTTTGCATTGCCAGTGAAGCAGGACAGGTACGTGCACGGCGCCAGCATTCCGGGGCATTGCTCTCTCACCCCCATCCCAGCCCAACCTCACCTCATGCAACGCCTGCGCCCCTGTGCTCGCAGGCGGCTGTTCCCATGCTTCAAAGTGCGCCTGGAGTTCAAGCACCGTGGCCCAGTGACACTGCCGATGACGTTGCGGGCACACATCCTCACACAAACCGACCGGGACCACATCGGCACCTGGCAGCCTTCGGAGGAGGCCAGCTCCCTCGACGACAAGGTACGACAGTTTGCGCGGCCGCACAGCAAGCGTCACAGCGCCATGCACCCCACATCCGCTCGTTCGAAGCCGCCCTGACCGCCCGCATCCCTCGGCACACACGCGCATCCCACCCACAGAAGTCTGTCACGGAGCTCAAGGGCACGTCCATCATCCGGCACACTTTCGAGCTGGGCGCCTCGCGCCAGGGCAGCGGCAAGCGGGGCGGCAGCTCGCTCGCGTCGCCCCTGCCGCACGGCGTCGACCAGTCCATCGAGCCAGTCAAGCCGGAGCCCGGCATCATGGGCGGCACCATGGGTGTGCAGGTGCAGCGCGGCACGTACGGGCTCGTCGACTCGCCATTGCTTAACAACGGCGCCGTGCAGGGCCTCTTCTCAAACCGCTCTGACCCGGTCGTCACGCTGGCGTCCGCTTCGGCCGGCAACGGCCTGGGCATGGACGGCAGCGACGGGCTGACGCCGCAGCGCTCCGACTCGTCGATGGAGCAGGACGCACCAGCTCTGGCGCAGCAGCAGTCGCAGGCCCGGCTCTTGACCACGACGCAGGTGGGGCACACCAGGGATTGGCCCGCGGTGGGGTCGGGGATGCTGCGGTGTCGTGAACCTGCACCGCAAAGTCGAGGGGCCCCACGCGCTGCATCTCGGACGGCTACGTGCGCCGACCCTAAGCTACTCCGAGTCGTCCTCTTGACGCCGCTGCCCCTGCCCTGCCCCTCTGGTGTCATTGCCGCCGCCTTCCTGCAGGACTTTGAGTTCACCAACCTGGAGTTCCTCAAGCCCACGCGCATGAACCAGGTGTACATGATCTTCACCGCCAGCGTGCTGGACACCGACCTGGTCGTGGCCTGCTTCGACGTGCCCACCATCGGTATCTGCCGTGCCGAGCAGCGCGAGAAGGCCTGCAAGAAGCTGAGCATCGATTACAAGCTGCTGCACCACTTCGACCAGGCGCAGGGCGACCGCAGCTCGGGCCCGCTGCCCATGCACAACCCGCGGCCCGGCAGCGGCGGCGCGGGCCCGCTCAGCCCCATGGGCATGGGCCCGGGCGCCGTGACCTCCTCCTCAAGCAGCCGCATGCGCGACGAGCGCATGCTGCAGGTGCAGCAGGTGCAGGGGTCGGGCATGGGCCCGGGCAAGGCCGGGCCGATGACGGGCGGCGTGCAGGTGATGCTGCCCGACCCGGGCAAGATGATGTCGATGCCGGAGCACCGTTTCGACGTCAGCAAGTACCAGACGCCGCTCATGATGCAGCACCAGCAGCAGCTGCAGGCGCACGCGCAGGCGCAGGCGCAGGCCCACGCACAGCAGCTGCAGGCGCAGCAGCAGCAGCAGCGACCGGACATGGCGCAGCAGCTGCACGCGCAGCTGCAGGCGCAGCAGCAGCAGCAGCAGCAGGCGCCCATCTCGGGCTTCGCGCCGCTGCCGCCCGGCATCAAGTTCACCTCGCAGCTGCTCGACAGCAAGCCGCTGCAGCTGCCCGGCTCGCGCACCCAGCAGCAGCACGGTCACGCGCTGGCCGGCGGCAACATGGAGATGCACGGAGGGCCCCGCATGTCGGCCGGCAGCGGCGGGCCCGGCGGCGCCAACCCCTCGTCCATGATGGCGAGCAACGCCGCCGCCGAGTTCTTCTTCAACGCTAACGGCGGCATGCAGGGGCCTGGGGGCCCCGGCAATGGCGGAGTGGTGACGCTGATGAGCGCCGGCGGCGGCCTGAGCGGACCCAGCTTCGGCAACGGGCCGGGGGGTGTCGACCTGGGGCTCGGCCTCGGGATCACCGGCAACGGCCGCAAGCGCGACCAGGGCCCGGTGAGCGAGCGGCGATGGATTGTTGCTCCTTGCGTGCACCAGCGCGCGTCGTCTCGTGCAGCGCATTGGGCCAGCCATAGCAGCCAGCCATAGCACCAAGCTGGCGCTGACCCACATGTCAAATTCCTCGATTGACCGCTGCTCCCGTTGCGCGACAGGTGGACGACAACTTCCGCTTCCAGCCGCCGCCACACCAGCCCGGCCCCTCGCCCGAGATGCCCTCATACCAGCCCTTCACCGGCCTCACCAGCAGCGATGTGGAGATGCTGCTGCCGGCGCCGCGCAGCCGCATGGCTATGCGCGAGTGGATCCACGACACGTACGAGAGCACCGGCCTCAACCGCAAGCTTACCCACATGGACGTGCAGGCAAGGCCGGTGCCGGAGGTGGAGAGCAGCCCCAGGCCGTGCCGTACTGCGGTGCGACCCATAGGATGCCGCTGGGTGGCGGCTGCTCTGCCGCGTGTGACGACAGACAACTGGGCCCTCTCTGAGACGTGCGCTGCCGTCCTGCTGCTGTGCCCGCGCCTCGTGCTGCAGGCGCTGCTGTCGCAGGCTGGCTTTCCCATGGACTCGAACCGCGAGCACGACACCATCTCGCAGCAGCAGTGGGACGAGTTCTCGGCGCAGTACCGCAGCATCGTGGGCGTCCTGCAGCAGGTGGGCGGGGGCTCCTTTCGGCACTGCAGCTGCGCCGCGCTGCAGATTCTGCGCCAGGGCTGTAGCCAGCAGCGCGGCCCCGTGGCGCAGGGCATCGTGAGGGTGACCACGGCCCGGTCCGTTACCGCTCCCATGCAGGTGGCGAGCGTGTGGAACCTGGAGGACCCCGTCGTCATCAGCGGCTTCGACATGGACCGCGCCGGCACCATCGCGGCGCTGGCCAACGAGCCGGCCGGCACCTTCATCTGCCGCTTCTCCATGAGCCAGCCCGGCTGCCTGGTGCTCACCTGCAAGGTCGGGCCCTGCCACCCCAAGGCCGACGCCATGGGCCTCATCCACGCCATCATCAAGGTGCGTCGCCGGCTGTAGCTGCGCACGTGCCTCCGGGCCGGGCAGCCGCGGAGGGGCTGTGGGTTGGCTGCTGGTTAGCGCCAGCATGGGCGCAAGTGGCGGCTGTCGTCCCAACGAGGCCCATGCCGCCGCCCTGCCTGCCCCGCGCGCGGCTCCCACTCGTGTGCCAGGCCCGGGACCCCCTCGCCGTACACTGGGCCGGGCGCCGCACTGCCGAGCCCACGCCACGACTCGCCCTGGACCTCCACGCTCCACTTAGCCTTTCCGACCCCGCGACTCATGGACCCGCACCGCACCACCCGTGCCACGCGTCCCGCCTCAGATCGACGACCTGCACGAGCGGCGCGTGGACACCTGGATCCGCGACTATGCGGGCGCCACGCACCTGCTGGACGTGTACCGCCAGAAGCGCGTCGACAAGCGCAAGGTGTTTGCCACCAACTACACGCGGCTGCGCGGCCTGGAGATGGAGGAGGCGCCGCCGTTCGTGCAGGGCATGATGTGAGGCGCGCCGCGGCGTGGGTGTGCGGCGGCCCGTTGCGGTGTGGTGTGAGCTCGTGGGTGGCGGTGCGCGCGAAGCGGCGTGCGGACTGGCGCGGCGGCGGGCCCCGAGCACCGCGATGCGGTAACAAACGAGGAGTTGCATTCCATATGGGGTCGGCTGGCTGGCTGGGTTGCGGATATGGATGCGAGCAGCGCGCTGTTAGCGTGGCTCGAGGCGAGGGGTCTGTCCCCGTTGCAGGCCCCGTTGCACCTGCCCCGTTACACCCGGCGCCCCGAACCTCCCACACAAATGGAAGTGGTCCGCCATGGCAGGATGTGGTTGCCCGACTGTGAGCTCGTGTTATAGGGCTCTGTCGGCCGGCCGCCCTGTCCCGGGGGTTCGTGCTGTCTGCTCTGATGGACCTTGGATGCACCTAACGTGCCCATGTGCGGCGCGCGGCAGAGGCGCGCTGCTTGTACCGGTCTGCGTGGATGGCGGCGCGCCTTCGGTGGCGCCGCCCGGAACACAATCCTTTGCTTCGATGAGAGGGCGAGGTGGATGCCTGAGGGTCGCGTGCCCCTCACCAGCCTCCCGGCTTGCCATACGTGGCGGCCGACGTATCGTACGTCTTTGTTTTATATCTTGCGTGTGCTTACGAGCTGTTCGGGCACGCCGGTAGTGAAGCGCCTGTGACGCAAATACGGCCAACGGTCATGGTCAGCGTTGCCGCGATGACCGGCTAGGAGTGTCGAGCTGAGGTATGAGCGCATACCCATGCTTGGCGCTGAGGACGGGGCGATTGCAGCTGTTGGAGCAGGGCACACGCTGGTGGGCACGGGCATATCTGGGTTCTTTTGATCTGCTCTATCGATAATTGGCTGCATTGTAAGCGCATGGATCCGTACCTTGAAGAGCTTAGTATGCCGAGAACGCGAACTAGGGAGTCCCTGAATGTATATTTGAAGATGACCGTGCGGAGGGCACACGGCCAAAGCAGCGAGGATGTCCACGGTGCAGGACCCTGGTACAGCCGAGCGGTCCTGAACAGGGGGTCCCACCTGGTCCTGAAGGCCCACGTATTGGTAAGCGCTGCACGCCATGCTTGGTTTGAGGCCTAGGTCAGCTGAAAGCCCTGCCCGGCTGCCCCGCCATGCACACAGCAATGCATTCTGGCGTATGCGGGAGTGGGTCAGGAGGACGGGCGGGGGTTCCTTTTCGGATTTCAGGCACCATGCCCGAAAGCTGTAGGAACTGGCGAGAAGATGCCGAAAATGCACTTCTGAGAGGAACGGCTAGTACATACAAAGATATGAGGGTCCCAAAGGTGGAGGTCGGTCGACAGTCCCTGGGGTCAGGAAGGTCTCGGGAAGGGGTCTCCAGGTTTTGTTAATTGCGCCCAGCGCACTTCCCGCTGCAGCAAAGCAGCTCCCTCGAAGACTGCGCATGCGCAAGCCATCCAGGTGTTCATACGCGCGCTGTGGACTTCAGTACGCCTTAGCCTGGCCGGTCAAAGACTGCTGGGTGGCTAGTCATGGATTTGTCGGCCCGACCCCTTGGGTGAACGGCCCCCAAAGAGTGCGACGACGAGCTGGAATGATAGAGCAGCACGCAAGCATTTGCAATGCGCGTGTACGACACCCTACAACGAGTTCGGCAGCCATTCACCGTATATGCTGCCCGCCCCCGCCTCGGGGCGCCGGACTCTTCGGCCAGAGAAGCGTAGGCTTTATTCTCAAGCCCGGGGTGCTGGGCGTTTTACGGCACTATGCCTGCACGCTGCAGCACGTGTTGGGTGTCGTACGAGTGGCTTCCGCAGCAATCGTGCGCAGTGGTCATACCGCGTCATGGTGGCACTGCCCTCCGCCACAAACCGCGTGGGAGGCCTCTGTTCGGTACGGAGCAAGTCAATCAAGTACGTGCCGTACGGAAGACTCAACCACGCGTGCTGCCGCACACAAGTACGCGTCCTGTGGGTTCACGTGGCGTTGCAAGCACGATACCTCGGGCTGTGTTGCCCCGGCGAAACCCCCGACGACGTACGAGTTTGATCATGATAAACTAGAACGAAGTCACAAAAGGAGTATCTGTAACCTGCGAAAACGTGAATTCATCGATATCTCCTGATCAACGCGGCCATGTCTCTAACCCTGACCCTAAATGGTTTGCATGCAACGGGCCCCGACGGCTGTGTCCTGGGAGCACAGTGGCGCTTCCGCACGCTGCGTCGTCTGGTACCTCAGGCAGCGGGGCCAGCAGATCCCTCACAGCGCTGAGTCAGAGTCGCTATACTGCGCTTTCCAAGCTGGCTGGCTGAGGCGCGGGCTGACAGACGCCCCGGAGGACGGGCTGATGTGCGGAAAGCGCCCAGCCGCTGCATGCTGCAACGGCCGCAAGTTGCCGGCTGCCAGCTGCACGGGCTGAGGCCTGCGGCGGCCTCGCCTGCGCCATGGGGCCTCCCGCTGCTGCTTGGCCGTGCAGCCAGCTGCACAGGCCCGCCGCCTGACCCAGGCGCCGACGCCCGAGCCCAGCGCCTGCCGCCTCAGCTGCGGCGCCGCCACCAGCGCCTGGCGCCGACCAGCCCCCGCGCCGCGGCAGAGCCAGGCAGCTGCCAGCGACAGCGGCGCACGCCAGCGAGCGCCCGAGAGCGCCATGTTGGCAGCGGGCGGCTGTCCGCTGAATGCAGCATGAGCCGGGACTGCTGCTCGCCGCATGCATGCTCCGCGCCAGGCCGGCCGCGCCCTCGACTGCACATGCTCCGCAGCCAGGCGTACTGCGCCTGGCTGCGCCGCCACAAGAGGGTGCCCGCCTAGGCACCGTACGCCGCCGTTCCAGCTTCCTGGCGCCCCAAGCAGCTGCTCGCCGCTGCCACCGCGCGCTGTGCCGGATGTGGAGGGAAACAGCAATCCGCAGCCCCGGCTCGTTACACAGCAGGTTCCAGCTTACGCGTCCTGGACAACCACCGTGCCCTTGCCCTTCGTCGTCTGGTCCTCGGCGACGGTCACGAACGAGTACATCTCCTCCTGTGGCAGCGACAGCGGGGGGAGGGAAGGCGGCCGCCACGGTCAAAGTACGTGGGGACGGGCCATGACGCGCTGCGGCCGGGCGCGCTCGGCATGCCACGGGGCCATGCACTGGCGGCGTGGATCGGCATCTGCCTCGCTGTTATTCACCAGGTGGGCTGCCCCCTTTGGGTGCTGGGAAGTTGCCGTCAGGGGTGCTGAAAGGCTGACGGCGGGAGGGACGGCAGGCTGGACCGGTGAACCCCCCGCCCTGGGCCGGTCGACAGGCCTCTCGGCTCCACCACCAGCCCCACATGAGCCCTTCGTCATGGCCCCATACGCCAGCGCCGCACGCGTGCTGACCGCCAGAGCGCCTCCAGCGTTAGCGCCTGCTGCATGCGGGTCTCCGGCGCCGGCTCCGTGGCCGCTCCAGTCCTCGCCGCTGGATATCGCCACAGATTATGAGCTAAAATGTCGCGGCTCGCACCTTGGCGTCCTCGTCGTCGTTGCGCCGCCTGCTGATGACGATGCGCAGGCGCGTGGGCACGTTCCGGATGCCCTTGCTCCAGACGGCCTTGTTGAGCTTAACGTCAAGGCGCACGTCGCTGGTGCCCATCACCTTGGAGGCAAACTTGCGAATCTCCTTCACCGCCTTGGGGGCGCACTTCTTGAAGCTGACCTTCTGCAGCCGCTTGGAAAGGTGAATGGTGTACTCCCGGGTCACCTGCTCCTTGCTGCGGCTCTTCTCCTTCGCCATCTGCGGCGGCAGCGACAAGTGAGCGACTGCGGCTGGCGACGGCGCGTGTAATTGTTGCTTCCTACCTTGCCGCACTATTTGATACAGCAGATTAAACAAAGGACACGAGAGAGGGCTCGTAGGTCCGCGCTCCCCGGCCTATATGGCTTCGCCCCATGCATGCCCTCTGCAGCGTCTACCCGCTGGGCAGCCTGGCCCTCGCCAATTGTTTTCGCTTGCGCATCTACCCTCATATAGCCCATAATTCAGTGCGCTTACATTGTGTATGGTGCTGCGCTGAGTGCCTCCATTTGCACGCGCGACTTGGCGCGCCCTTTGGCGCGCTAACTGGGGTCCCATGGCGACGATTAGGCAGCCCTGCTTGCCCTGCACCTCTTATAGCGTTTGCACGCCGCCGGTTTGCCATCCTCGCCACGCCAGCCGGCGACAAGCTGGCGCGTTATGGACAGCTCCGCCGCTGATCTACAGCGTACCAGCACCTCAGCACAGCAGAAGAAGCCTTGCAACTGCGGCGGCAGCTAGCGACGGCGCGGCAGGCCCATCGTCCGGGGCAGAACTCTCTTCAGTGGCCGGGTCGCTCGATGACGCGCAGCCAGCGCAACCCAAAACGCGTGTTCAGAAGGCGCGCGAGTTTGCTAACCGCGTCGTGTTCGGCGTGCTTCTCGGAGCTGCTGGCGCGGTCGTCATTCTGTATGGGCAGCAGGCCATGCTGGCGCTGTTGCTCTTCGTGACGTACCAGGCGTCGCGGGAGTACTTCGGATTCCTCGCTTCGAAGCAGATGTCCAAAGGCATGCCACCGCCTCCCCCGCTCGTGACTGCGGCCACCACGGCCATGTGCATGGGGATGGGTGTCTTCTCCTACTTCTACCGCGGCAAGAGCGGCACCATGCTAGCCGTGGCGTCCTTCCTGGTACTGGTGCTGCAAGTGGTCGTCAACAAGCGGCCCAAGTTCGCGCAGCTGGCGTCGTCCTTGTTCGGGCTCTTCTACTGCGGTACGTGCCGGACGATCCGGTGCCCCTCTGCCTCGGGCACTGCCGGGGGTTTGCAGAGCGCACCCCAGGACGTCAAAGGCATTGAATGCCATCGTGCCAGGCAGCCGTATGGCGTTACCAGCAGTTCTGGTTCGGTACATGGACGAGCCCAGCTACAGCGTACCCTGGTGTCGATCAGCCAGGTCACAGCGTGCCCTGGTGTGACCAGACGCTTGCGGCTCCTGCACAGCGGCAGCCGCCGGGCGCCTGTGCGCTAGCATTGTGGGCTGGCTCGACGGGCTCTAGCTGCACGCCCAGGCCGGCTGCAGGGCAGCCACGGTCAGGCCTGCCGCAGCCCCGCACGCAGCGGCCCACGGTGCTGCTGCCCCGTCCCTACCGCAGGCTGGCTGCCCAGCTTCTGGCTGAAGCTGCGCTACCTGGCCACCCCGGCGCCGGACGCGCCGCTATCGGTGAGCACCTCAAGCTGCGATGGCGACACCCCACGTCGCAGCGCTGTCCACTCCCAAACTGGATTCTGCAGTCCCAGAGTGGGCTGGCGATGAAGGGCCGGGGCCGCCTGCAGGCTTTGCGGGCCTGGTGCGGCCGAGGTCTGTCCTGGTCGGCCGTGAGCACGAGCAGCATGGGCGGCTGCCTTGGCCGCACCCGCGGGGGGTGCCCACGAGCGCACTATCCGGCATGGCGGCTATGCGCGAACGCGGTTGCAGACCGGGGCGTGGCGTGGCGGGAGCTCCGCTATCGCGCGGGCCAGCATAAGCCCGCACGTGGCTGCGGAGCTTCCGCAAGCGGCGAGCAGGCGTGGGCTGAGAGTGGTTCAGCAGTGGGCAGGCGACGTGCTCCACCAGCACGTGCGGGCTGGGTGTCGCACAGCCAGACCAGGGCACCGTCGTGGGTGCCGGTGCAGCGGCGGACGGACAGCCCCAGGCTCGGCTCCTGCCGGCGCGCCGGAGCGACCCCTACTGCAATGGGCGGTATGCTCAACCCGCCGAGCCGCGCTCGCCTGTGCCTCGCACCCATCCCGTGCAGCCAGCTCGCTGCCAAACCCGCAGCCCACGCGCCCCTCCCCGCTCGCCTCCCTCCTCTCCTCCGGGCTCCGCCCGCCAGGCGCTGCTGGGGTCGCTCACGGGCTGGACGCCCACGGTGGGCCTGGTGGCGGTGCTGACGGCGGTGGTGGTCATTGTGGCCGCCGACACTGGGGCCTACTTTGTGGGCAAGACCCTGGGCCGCACCAAGCTCACAGATATTAGCCCCAAGAAGACCGTGGAGGGGGCCGCGGGGGGCTGCGCCGCCGCGGTGGGCGTCGCCCTTGGCTGCCACGCAGCGTTCGCCTGGCCCACCACGCCCCTGGCGGCGGTGGTGCTCGGGGTGAGGCGGGGCCGATCCGGGTGGGGAAGGGGCGTGGCTGGCACGGGCGCATGGGCCGGTCGTGGCGCAGTGTGTGGAGAGTGGGGCCCGCCGCAAGGGGTGCACAGGGCCCGGAAGGGGTGCAGCGCCGGGTAGCGGCGCAGGGCGACGAACTCTGGTGTCAGGGCACGACGGCACACCGTGACACGACCCCTGCCCGTTTGTGGTGCGCAGGTGCTTGTGTTCTTCAGCAGCCTGTTTGGGGACCTCATAGAGTCCATCATGAAGCGGGACGCCGGCATGAAGGTGCGGCGTGGAGGATGGTGGCTGGGGCGCGCAGGTCGTGGGCGGGACGGGGCGCGGGGCATGCGAAACAGTGGGGCTTTGCTGGTGCACCGCAGCGGCACGGAAGAGCTCATGCATACTGGCCTCAAAGGCGGGCGCACTTGCAAGGAGCCTCTGCGGGGCAACGGGGGCCGCGTCTGTGACGCAGCCTGCCCCAACCCAGCCGCGGGCCCCTGCTTTGCATCCTGCCGGCGCCGCGCGCGTCACAGGCCTTGCATACCGCCAGCCGCGGCAGGCGCCCGCCGCTTCCCTGTCTCGTCGCTCACGGCCCCGGCGCCGCCGCCCAACCGCCTGCAGGACTCTGGCGACCTCATCCCCGGCCACGGCGGCCTGCTGGACCGCTTCGACTCGTACATCTTCAGCGGCGCCGTGGTGTACTTCTTTGCCGTCTTCCTGCTGCCCGGTCTCACCGCCATGGCGGGGCCGGGCGGCGCGTCGGCCGGCCTGGCCGCGCTGCTGGCCGTGGGCCAGTCCTGAGAGCCTGCCCCGCACCGGGTGCGCCGTCAGGCGCAGCGGCGCGACGGCGGGAGCAGCAGCAGCAGCGGCGCCGCGGCGGTAGCGGCGGCAGGGAGTGCTTGGTTTGGACGTCGCCGGCTCCAGCTCGGCACAGCTCGCTGTGGCGCTGCAGGGGGCCGGTGCCCCCTGGCCGGCGGCCGGGCCGCCGCGGCGATGGGTGCCGGCCGCGGCAGCTGGGCCCTGCCTCGCCACGGAGCGTTGGCCCTGCCTGTGCGCCGCCCGAAGTGGCGGCGGCGGTGCTGGGGCCGTCGGCAGCGGGCGCCCCAGCCTCGTGTACCGTCCAGCAGGCGCCAGCGGCACCGCCGACGTTTTGCGTCGGCGGGGGACACTGCCAGCCGCCGTGTCTCGATGGCCGAGGGGCCGGCAGCCCAGCGAGGCATGGCGCGGGCGCCAGCGGGGCGCCCATGTGCGCCCGCGGCGCCCGGCGGCTCGGCCATGCGGCCGTGTGGCCGGCTGCAGCCTGGGGCGCAGGCGCCAGCGGACGCCCGGAATCGACTTTATTTGCATCCTGCCAGCGCGGCGTCGCAGTGCACTGCAGTGCATGGCGCAACCGCGCCGGCGGACGGCGCTAGTGGGGGCTGGGGCTCAGGATTGCGCGTGTGCTGGGGACTGGTCGTTGAGAGCTTGTGCCTTGTGGCGAGGCGACGGGTGGCCATTGTAGCGGCGGGTTGTGGAGGTCATCATAAAGCCGGCGGGATGCGAGTTTCGCTTTGCGTTGCGGGGTGGGTGGGTGGGTTGAGCAGCAGGTGATGCGCGGCGTGGCGCGGGCGGCGGGGGGTGACTGGTGCATGTCCGCCGGCAGCATGACAGCCCCAGCTTGTCCATGCTAGGCCGGGCATACCAGGCGTCGCAGGTGTACTTCGGATTCCTTGCTTGCTGCAGGAGGGCGGGGGCTGGCGTTATTGGCAGGCTGGCGTCACGGGCGCGCGGCGTGGCGGCGGGATGGCGTGTAGGGTGTTGGCGGCTCGCGGGGCGAGCCTAGTGCCTGGTTTGCTGCGCAGTGCGCTGCTGCCGTGGTGAGGGCGTGGAGAGGCTTGAGCGAGACGTGTGCTGGTGTGCTGGATGGCGGCTGCGCGGTCAGGGAGCCCGCTGCTTGCAGCGGCTGCTGCGGCATGCGGGTGCCATGTAAGCTGCCTTCCACGCTGGAACTACAGTAAAAGCTGCGGCTCGTGCCACAAGCGTACGTGTCCAGAATGAACCGTTTATAAGTCTCATGGCTACGCCTTGGGCCCATGTCGACGCGGACAGTGCAGAGCAAGAGGCGTGCCGCGGGGAACCGCAACAATTCACAAGGCCCGTGGAAGAAGAGTAAAAGAGGCAGTGCAGAGTGGAGAAGAAAGGGAGGCGCAGCAAGGAAAGAGCTGTGGCCCCGTTGGCTAAGGATAGACACCTGCACGTCAGTCGTATGCTCCCCGACACATGACACCGAAACATCCTGACCTCCCTTGTCCTTCCGCCGTCAGTAAAAGGAGCGTCCTCATGCCTGTTTGTGCCACCTGCCTACTACGCTTCGGCCCTAACGACCGGCAAGGGCCTGCGCCTGCACCTGCGCCTGCGCCCTGCCGCCGTGCCTGCGCTGCGCGCCGCTCCCCGCGCCCGGCGGCACCCGCCTCATGCACAACACATACAGCTCGCAACGATGCGCGCGGGCACCCGGGGGGCCCGCTTGCAGGCCCCTGGGGCCTGAGCATGCACGATACCGGCATGCACGACAAGAGAAACGCGGGACACGGGAGTCGTGGGAGAGCCGATACGAGCCGGCCGAAACCTCCCGTGCGTGTCGACCTGTCGACTGTCGAGCACCGCCTCACCGCGCCAGCCAGAGGCCAGTCGTCAGCTCGAGCTCCAACTCTCCGAGAGCAAGCCGCAAGAGGCGCCGGCCGATGGTTGGGGGCAGCCCACAGCCCCGGCAACCAACCTCCGCCGCCTCCGCCGCCTCAGCCGCCTCCGCCGCCGCCACCGCCGCTGCCGCCGCAACCGCCATGCCAGCTTTCGTCGACCCCTATCCGTCATCCATCCCCCGGCCCCGGCGGCCCACGCGTCCCGGCCCTCGAGTGCCGGCCCACTTGCGCACCCCAGCCCCCAAGCCTTTAGCCTGCCCGCCTGCCCCCTCGTGGACCACAGGCCTGCCGCCGGCGCGCCTGGCCCCGCGCCTGCCCCCTTGCGCCCCTACGCCTCACAAGAGGTCGGTGGGGTCCCAGCCGCCCAGCTCCAGGCCCGGCTCCTCGTCGTGGTGGTGGCGGTAGGCCACCGTCAGCTCCTCTGCGGCGGGTCAGCGGGCCGGGCCGGGGTCCAGGGCGGGTGGGGGTCACCGAGCGAGCGCCGTTGCTTGGGCGGCACACGACACGTGGCATCAGCGCATCCTCCGGCTCAGCGTGTAGCGGACACACGTCGCGACGGCCAGCGTCAGCCGCGGCCGCACCAACCCCTGCACGCAAGCGCCGCAGCCCGCCCACGCGCCCCACGGCCCGCCGCACTCACCCTGCACGGCCAGGCTGCGGTAGGGTGACCCCTCCCCCAGCAGCGCAGCCGCAAAGGGCTCCGCGGGCCGGCCCTGCCCCGCCTGCGCCGCAAACGCCAGACTGCGGCTCGAGTCCGAGCTGCCGGGCGAGCCCTTGCTGCCCAGGTCGCCAACGCTGGGGCTGCGGCGCGGCCGCTCCACGGCGCCGCCGGCCGGCGGCCGCAGCGCCGGCGCGCTGCCGGCGGCGCCGTCTCCGGCCATGCCGGCGGCGCCGTCCGCGCCGCGGCCTTGATCGACAGCCGCCCGGTGGGCCGCCTCAGCATGGCCGGGCGTCAGCCAGAACTCTGCATTGTGGCCCACGTCTGCCCCCAAGCCGGTCGACAGCAGGTCCGCTACGGAGCCGCCCAACGGCGTGGCCGAGTCCACGGCCGCGGCGACGGCCGGCGGCGCCGCGCCGCCGCCGACCCGTGGGCCGCCCCACGGCGGCGGCGAGGCGACGGCGCTGGCTTGGCCGCAGGCGTGCGGATCCAGCAGCTCGGTTGCGCTCTGCAGCTGGATGATGTCGGGCGGGGAACCCGCGACGGCGCCGCCACCGCTGCCGCGGCGGCCGGGGGACCAGCCGGAAGGGTAGTCGACCGGTGAGCCGGGAAATGGCACGGTGGTGGTGTAGCCAGCCTTGGGCGAGCAGAGGCCGCCGTAGGAGCCGAGGCAGACGGCCACGTCGCCGTCGCCAACGACGCCGACCCACATGCCGCCGCCGCTGCCGCCGCCGCCATTGCTGCCTGGCCGGCGAGCTGTGGTCGAGGCAAAGCCGCCGAGGTTGTCGCGAGGTAGCAGCGCGGGCGGCGCATAGCGAGCGGCGGCGGGGCCCGGCGGCGCGATGGCAGCGCCCTCAACCTTGATGATTCCCAATGCAGCCGACGGCGCTGCTGCAAAGCCACCCGAGCTGCTACGGGTGCCGTCGTCGCCGCCGCTGCCAGGCCCTGCAGCAACGGTTCCGTTGCCGTTCACGCCGACGCCTGGATTTGCGTCGGACCCGTGCGCTGCAGCGAAGGGAGGGCCAGCGGTCAGCGAGCCGCCAACCGGCGATAAGTGGCCCAGCTGCGACCCAGCGGCGCCTCCCGGGCTGCCGGCTGGCTGCACGCCGCCTCCGGCACCACGGCCGCCAGGATGCATGCCCCGCGTGGCGGCGCTGCCGCCGCCGCTGCCTGCTGCCCCGCCGCTGGCCGTGCCGCCGTCGCCCGCTCGGGCACCCGGCGGCGCCATCGCTGCGTCTGGCGGGAGGCCGGTGCTGGCAGCGGTATGGCCCGGGCCCGCACCCGGGTGGGATCCGGAGCCCGAGCCCGAGCCGGCGTTGGGCCTCTCGGCGCTGCCCGTGCGGGCCGCGGCGCCGCTGGGCCGCGATGAGGCGTGCCCCGGGCTGCCGTTGGCTGGCAAGCGCGGCGCTGCCCGGCCCGCGCCGGGTGTACCCGAGTGGCCCGGCTGCTGGGGCACCTGCTGCTGCCCGGCGTCGCCTGGAAGCGGGTGCGGGCCGGGCGGCGGGTGCTGGCCGGGTGCGTCCTGCCCGCTGCGGCCCAGCGGCGATGGCGGCTGGTGGCTGCCGTGCAGCGACAGGGCCGGGTACGTGCCGGGCGGTTGCTGCTGGCCGGGCAGCAGCTGTGCCTCGTGCTGGTGGTGCTGGGCCTGGTGCTGCTGGTACGGGTGTTGATGGTGCTGGTGGGTTTGGGAGTGGTGTGGGTGAGGGTGCTGCGCGTGCTCGCCGTCGTCGTCGTTGCGGTTAGAAATTAGCATGGCCACGTCCGGCACCTCGCCGGCAGTAGCACCCCGTGCGCTGGCGCCCCGCGCCGCCGCCTGCGGGTGTCGCTGCTGCTGCCGCGGCTTCTGTGGCTGCGGCGGCGGCGGCGGCGCCACGCCGGCGGCCGTGAGGCGGGCCACGAGGCGCTCGTGCTCGGCCAGCAGCTCGGCGTGGCGGTCGGTCCACTTGACCAGGTCGGACCGCAGCTCGTCCACCTCCTTCACCATGTCATCGACCAGGCTCTCCAGCACGCCCACCTGCGGGCCGTCAGCAGGGGTGGGGAAGCGTTGAAGCGGTGGTGCCGAGGGCTGGGGCTGTGCTGAGAGCGGGGGCTGCAGGGCATTGCAGCGAGCCGCAGGGCTGCGGCTTGCAGGCTTCTTGTCGAGAGCACCGGGACGCGAGCCCAGTCGCCCGGCGGACAGGAGCCGTGGCCGGCGGTCGCAGGTGGGCAGGTGCGTGGAGGTCGGGTTTGGGTACGGTGCCGGTGACAGCGCAATGCATCGTCGCGGGCGACGCGGCATCAAGGCTCGTGCAAGCGCCGGACGAAGCGCGAGAGCCGCGGGGCCCTCAACGTACCTCCTCGAGGCGCTTCGACCTGCTGCGCTGTGCGCTCTGTGGGGCCCAGGGACGACGTAGACGGACGGGGCGTGGGTGTGGTTAGAACTTAGAAGCCTCGCGCAGCGCAGCGCCTGGCCGGGGCTGCGGTGGGGTATCCAGAGGCAGGGCTCGTCCCCGCACGACCCGGCACGTGCAGTTGACAGGGGCGTGGGGGCCCCAAGCTCCACCCTAGAACAATCGGTGGACTAGAAAGCCGATTCAGCGCCATATCCTATGCTCGGGATGTCAAGTGCTTGAGCCAACGCAATTACCTTGGCCTGCACTACCAGTGTCTCCACACACGCAAATGACGGCACGGCGCAGCCCATCGCCCGCCCTCGCCCGTCCGTCACCCCTGCTCACTCTCCGATTGGCCAAGAGCCTTCGTCTCCGCCGTTGCTCCTCCTCGCTTGAACCGCCGCTGCCACTTCGGCTCTTGTTTCGGCTGGCGCTCTTGCTGCGTTTCGCGGGACGATTGCCGGGCCCGGAATCGGCACTGTCGCCCCCGTCATCGTTGCTGCAACTCTCAAGGCCCGAAAAGTCCTTGCGCTTGCCGCGCATGGCCTGAGCGGTGCTCGCGGCCCGCCGAGGCGGGCGCTCGATGCGCCCCTCAGCGCCACGCCTTGGGCGATGAGAGACAGCTCAACATACCGACAACGACATTGAGCTGCTCCAGCGTTGCGACGGACTATGGTCGCGCGCAGTGGAGCGGCGTGAGTTAGCGAAGCTTTGCGATGCACGCGGCACAGCGCGACAATACGAAACGAAGTGGACAGCGGCAGTGTGCAGACCGCCTGGCGTAGCGGTGGTGAGTCTGTCCGTGTGGGAGAGCAAAAGCGCGTGGCGGGCGGCAACTCTTGCAAGCGCCGTTAGGCTGTTACTTCACTTCCTCCTTTGCTCAGCAGGGCTCAGCCGGCCGCCGCGCTTAACAGGCAGCATAAGCTGCAGTCTGCTTGTCTTACATGCGCACAGCGATTGTGTGAGGAGCCCGTCGCGACATGAAAGTGACGGTCTGTCGCTTCGAGTGGCCCTTGCAAGACATACGCTGTACCATCATGAGAACTGGCAAAACAAGCCCGCCAATTGCCGCCCTCGCAAACGCTGCAAACGCCAACCGCTGACCGGCCCACCACCGAACCCCCCGACGCCGGACCCCGCAATCACGCCCTTCGCTTCCCCCAATGCATCCCCGCCCCGTCGCGCCTCATGCCGACGCCGGCGCGGCCTTGACCTGCGCCACCAAGAGCGCGTGCACCGCCGCCGCCAGCTCCGGCTGCTCCGCAACCACCGTGACCCGGAACTGCGCCCGATTCTGTGGGTTGCCCTCGACGCGGCAGCAGCACAGGCAGGGCCGCTGCGGCTCGGCGGGGCCGGACGCCCAGTAGGCGGCGCCCGCCTCGTTGTGGGGCGAGGGGTCCAGGTAGCCGTGCTCCACGCCCAGGTGCAACAGCCGCATCAGGCCCTGCGCGGCACGGCCGGAGAGGGCAGCGCGCGACAGGGGTGGTGAGCGTTGCAGTGCAATGCAGGGCGCCGCAGGGCGGGTGGGATTGTATGGACCAACCCCGCCCCTAGCCAGCGGCTCACAGGACACCCGCAGCAAGGCCCCGTAGCCCCCCGCCAGTCCAAGCGAGCACGAACCGCGGTCGACCGCTGGCCGCTAAACAACCCGCCAACCCCGGCACAGCACGCACCTGCACCGCCTCAGCCGACAGCGGCCCGCTCGCGCCGCGGTCGACCATCTCCATCACCTTGCACGCCGGCACCGCGGCGCGCCAGTGCTCGAAGAACAGCTCCTTGCTCACGTGCGGCTCGGGCGCCATGAACTTGTGCATGGCCACCGGCAGCCGCAGCGCCGCCCCGGGCGCCGGCAGCGCGGGCGCGCCGCCCACGCCGTAGCTGAGGCCCAGCGCGGGCGGGCTGCTGAAGGGGCCCAGGCACAGCAGCCCCACCGGCACCTGCACCTGCTGCTTGGGCTCCAGCTGCGCCGGCAGGTGGCCCACCGTCACCTGCGCGAGGAGGGGCGGGAGGAGGGGGAGGTGCTGGCACGGTGAGGACATGGTAGGACGTGTTGCGGGCGTTCGCGTCCCGGTCATGAGTGCCCAGGGGCGAGCAGCTGGATTCGGGGCCACACCGGCCCCGGCGTGCAGGGGCCACCCCAATGCATGGATATCCCCCAGGCGGGCACGCAACGCTGCGCACCTGCACGCCCGGCGAGGGCGTGGCCAGCACCAGGGCCACGGTGGTGAGCGCGGCCGTGGCGTGCTTGTTGCCCAAGTACAGCGTGATGGAGCCGCGGCCGCGGCCGTACTGCGACTGCAGCCCGATCTGCAGGTACTGGTCCTCGTACAGGATGCCGCGCTCCTGGGAGCCGGCGGCCGCGGGCAGAGGAGAGGGCTTAAGGACATCCGACGCAGCGACCGGATGAAGACAGGGACACGCCGCAAGTTCGTGCCGGTCGCGATTGGAGCATTGTTGCTGGGCCCCGATAGTCGTGCCCAGCACCAAGATAAAGGACAAATGAAAAGTAAGCAGCACGGTCCGAACGACCCGCACCACCTGGCACAGCTTGATTGCGTCTTGCCCGTCGTACCTTGAGCAGCAATGCGTTGTACCAGGCATCCAGGTCCCCCGAGGGCCGGGGTGGCTCCACAGGCGGCGGCGCAGCGGCAGGGGGCGGCGGCGCGCCAAAGTGGCTGTCCCCAAAGGGGTCCGCCGCGGCGGCTGCCGGCGCGGGCGCGGGTGCCGCCGCAGGCATGGGCGGCGGGGCCGCCTGCTGGAAGGGGTTGGCGGCGAAGGGGTTGGCAGCCGGCGCGGGAGCACCGTACGGCGCGGCCGGCGGGAAACCGCCTGGCGCGGTAGGGAAGCCGCCTGGCGCAGGCGGGTAGCCGCCCTGCGCGGGCGGGAAGCCCCCGGGTGCGCCAGGGTACCCGCCCGGCGCGGGCGCCATGCCGGGGAATCCGCCTTGCGGTTGCGGCACGCCTGGATACCCGGGCATGGGCCCTGGCGGCGGCATGCCTGGGAAACCCCCTGGCGCTGCCCCCGGTACGGGCGCCCCCGGGTAGCCGGGCTGCGGCGCGGGCGCCGGCGGCACGGCAGCGCTGCTGCTTGAGGCGACCACCACGTCCCCGAAAAGGTCCGAGAGCAGGTCCACCGGCGTGGTGGGCTTGGGCGGCGGCGCGGGTGCCGCGGGCGCGCCGTTGGGCGGCGCCCCTCCCCGCGACGCCACCGAGTCCATGGAGAGCAGGTCGGCGGCCGCGGACGGGGCAGCCGGCGCCGCGCCCGGCATGGGCACTGACAGCAGCGGCGAGGGGTTGGCGCTTGCCAGCGTGGACGAGCCGTCGGCGCCCGCGCCGTCAGCGGCGCCGCTGCCGTCCTCCGGCTGCAGCCGCTTCATGAGCGTGGACTCGCGGATCGTCCAGGCCGGCATGGGCAGGATGAAGCTGGCGGTCGCGGCCTGCGGGTTGGCGGCCAGAGCCTGCTGCGGGCGAGGGCGGGTGCGGGTGGCCGCGGCGCGACGGTGGGCGATGGCTGTGTGTCGCAAGCATCAGCTGCCCATGGGGACACGCCCGCCAGCTGCGCTGCCGAACAGCAGCCGCTCCCGTGCCCCTTGGCGCACCCACGCACCAGGTACTCGGTGGCCCGCTGCTGCAGCTCCGCGTCCATGAAGCGCTTGTAGCGCTCGAACAGCTCCCGCACGTCGCGCGACAGTGTCGCGTTCTGCGGCTCCAGCAGGTAGATCTGCGCGTGTGGGGCAGGAGTTCAGCTCAATCACGTGGGGTGATGTGGGCGAGGTATTACGTGGCGAGGCGGGATGCCGTTAAGCTGCAGCCGGGCAACGCAGGAAGCCCAGCCGGGCTGTACACCGGGGCCCGCGGGGTGTTGGGCTGGTCTCTGGCGGTGTGTGAGGCAGCGGCCCGCCGCACCTTGAGCAGCGCCGTCATGAGCAGGCCCTTGGTGGGCTGGCTGGCGGCGGGGAAGGCGCCGTGCAGCAGCCGGAACTGCTCCGCGGGCGGCACCTCGGCGCGGATGAGGCGCCCGTACTCGCCCAGCACGTAGGCGGCGGTGCAGATGAGCGACTGGCGGCATGGTACGGGGGCGACGTGAGGGCAGTTAGCAGGGGTGAAGCGGTGCGCTCGCAACTAGGAACGCTGGCCTCCCTGCCCTGGAATCCCCAGGGGCAACAGGCGGGTGCACGGGCGCAGCGTACGCCGTGTGCTGCCGCGCTGCTGCCACCGCCGCGTGCAGGGAAGCCTGCTGGCCGGCGCACCTCGTGCGTAGCGCCGCGCTTGAGCGCCTCGGCCACGTTCCGAGCCGCGTACTCCTGCATGCTTGGGTTGTTGGTGACCAGCTGCACCGCGCGGTGCCAGATCTCATCGCTCACAAAGTCGCCCGACCGCTCCAGCAGCTGCAGCACCACGTCCATGTACCTGTGCGCAGGGGTTGGTGGGGGCAGTGGCCGCCAAGGCATGGTAGGCGACCACGGCGGCATGCGGACCACACCCAGCTTCCGTCCCATGCCTAACAAACACGGATCCTGCCAGCTTCACCCCGTGCGCATGGTTGGCATTCAGATAGCCGGCAGCGCTGCTGTCATGGGTTGGCGCCAGTCCAGCGGCATCCTTGCCCGCACGCACCACTGCATGTTGGGCGCGTACTTCTCCGCCAGGATGGCCACCTGTGGGCCGCCGGCCGCAACCCCAGGGGACAACATGGCGGGGTCAAAAAGCAGCCCGGCTCAGGCGGCCCGAGTACCGCAAGCAGGGACCATGCCCGGGCACAGGGAAGGGCTGGCCATCGCTTTGTAAGCTCGCTGCCCTATCCCGACCAGAGTCAGTGCAGGATGGCGATGCACAGGAGGTAGAGGTACTACGCCCGCATTGCATCGTGCCAACTGCCCGGGCGGGGGCCGGTGCGGGGCGGCGGCCGCCTACCTTGAGCACCAGCTCCTCCCGTACGGCAAAGTCCGCCACCACCAGGTGCTTGAGCAGCTCGCCCACCACCTCGGGCGCCGACGGCGGGTCGCACATGGCGAACAGCAGGTCCAGCGCGCGCCGCCGGATGGACACGTCCGCGTCCTGCAGTGCCCACAGTGGCGAGGGCTTCAGCAACACCACCCGCGCCATGCACACATTCCACTGCTGCGGTGTCCGGAGCCAGTGCCCCGCCTGCCCCCGGCAGAGCCTGGCCTGCGGCAGGAGGCCGCGAGTCAGGCCCGTTCGCACGCACCCGCAGGCTGGCCATGACGGTCTGCTGGTGGTGGCGCACGCCCTCCAGCACCTCCGGCATGCTGCCCGCCAGCCGCGCCAGCGAGTCGAGCGCCAGGTACTTGGCGTTGGGGTCCTGCAGCGGAACCCGGCAGCACAGCAGGTTCGCGGCGACGGCGCGTGTTGGACGCATGCCAAGCTAGCGTCCGCTCCAGACATGGCAGCCAAACTCAGCATGGGTGTACCGGCGAGTGCGGGCGGGATGTGCCCAGAGCGTGAAGCGAAACCCATGACGGGATGGGCGGCAGTGGGCTGACGGCGCACCTTGCCCGCCAAGTAACGGCCCATGAGCGCCAGGCACGAGCCCAGCGTCGCGCGGTCCGCCGCTGCGTCGGGGCCCGTGCCGCTCACGGCCGCGCCCGCCGACGACGCGTGGTGCAGCGACAGCGCGAGCGCCTCGAACAGGATGGCGTTCAGCGCGTTGGTCTTGTTGGGGTTTGCGTTCTTCGCCGCGTCTGTGCTGGCTGCGGGACACGCGGCCAGAGGCGGGAGCAACCGGCTCGGCTGCGTGCTGTAGCCAGACCGCCCAACCGCTGCGCGCTGCCGGCGGCATGCACCGCGCATGGTCCTCGATCGTGCGCGCGGCCAGGGTGGTTGCAGCCACGACAGTGCTAAGGTGCCCGAGCCCCATGTCGGCGGCGCTTACTGCTCTGGATGAGGTTCTGCAGCACCTCATGCAGCGCCTTGCGCTCTGTGGCGCTGTCCGGTGGCGGGAAGAGCTGCAGCGTGCGCAGGCAGCGCGCCTGCACACCAGCACGCGCGGCACGGAGGCACCCGATTAAGTCCCTAGAAAGCCAACGGTCGACATCGCGCGCTAGAGAGCCTGTGCTGCGCTGTAAGGCAGGTTCCGGTATGTGCTCTGTTGCAGCAGCACCTGCAGCCAGGGCGACGGGAGGCCGTAGTACAGGTACTCTGGCGCGATGCGCTCGCGCTCCCGGACCAGCCGCTCCAGGATCTTGATGATGCGGCCCTGGCACGTCTCGTAGCCGCCTGGGTGGACGCAGGGCGGGCTGAGTCAGCCGGCTTGCCGCGTGGCTACATCCAACCAGCCCCTGGTCAGGGCAGGCCGCCGCGAAGCACGCCGTTTGCCAGAACCGCAGCTTGCAGCGCGGCTGCTTGCGCCGTGCTTACTAGTGCCGGAGCGCTGCACCAGGCCGTGCAGCAGCGTGACGCTGCAGAGCAGCAGGCCCAGATCCCGCTCCTCCAGCAGCGCGCCCATCGTCGGGCTGAACGTGTCAGCCGACACTAGCAGAGGGGCGTCCGCAGGCGTCTTGCGCAGCAGGCGCAGCAGGCAAAGCGACGCGCGCTTCTTGATAAGCGGCCGGCTGGCGCCGCTCGTCTGCAGGAAGCCGCAGTGCAGTGGGATGGTAATGGAACAGCTGAAAGGCGCTCGGACAGCAAAAACGCTGTTGAGATCCATCCTTACCAGGAGCTTGATCACGTCCAGCGTCAACGCCTCTGCCATCTCCTGGCCGCCGACTGCCGGGCGTGGGAACGTTCAGTTGTTGGGTCAACCGCTGCACACGCCCGGCACCCAACCCCTGCCGTCACGCCCCGATTGCGGCCACTACCACAGCCTCCCGCCTCACTGTTGCCAACGAAGCTGAGGGCCAGGGCCTGGAAGGCCTCGTTGCGGCTGGTCATGTCCAGGTGGATGGCGTTGATGGCCAGCCGCAGGAACTCGTCGTTCTGCAAGCGAAACCCCCGGCGTCTTGACACGACGCACAAGCAGCCAAGCGCCACTTTCCAATCTGGTGACTGGCCAACTGGCTGGCTTCGCGACATACCTCTTGCAGCAGTAAGGAGCAGGCCATGTACCCGACCTGCTTGTCGGAATACTTTTGCATGGGGATTAGGTCACACGCCTGCTTGTGGCCGAAGTCAATGTCAAAGCCCAGCATGTAAATGTAGAGCAGCTTCCAAATGTACTTGCGCCGGTCATAACCTGCACGTGCATCGTGGCAGTTCAAGCCAGGCTCGCCAACTGCAGGGCGGAGCTGGCGAGGGCTCACCGGAGAGCGCCTTGTCCTCCCCAAACTTTGCCCTGATCTTTGCCAGCTCCTTTTCCACCCGCCGCTGCTCCTGCTCTTTGTTCTGACATGCTCGGATGTCAGAAATGAAGACCTGGATGCGGGCGACCACTGCGGTCAGCGATCGCCCTGATTCCGCGAAGCTGGGCTTTTGCACATCTGCTAAGCACCTGCAGTCCACGCATGTAGGCTGTTTTCGACATGGTGGCTGCGCGTCTTCGGGCCTGTGGCCCGCGCCTGTGCGCTCCGCGATGTCAAGGACAAGAAGGGGAAGCTTGGTTTCTCTGTTGCAGTGCGTGTCGTGAGCAATATGGTGATGAGTTAGGTTGTTTGCAGCGCATTCGGCGCCCCGGCTTTCCGGCTTCCGCAATGGCACGCCCCTGGCACGCCCATCCCCCATCCCCTGCCACGCCCTTGATGCCTGTTGCCTCTCCCACCTCACGCCTTTTGCACAACTCATGCTAGCTTCGGATGTGCCAGTACACTGCTTGCTGCATGCAACGGAGCCATGGTAATCGAGTCACGTCACGTGTTGCTCCGACCAGCCCGACGCCCCGACCCCTGCTGAGAGCTGCGTGCAAGGACCCTTCACTGACTTCCACGCTGGTTCTACAGTACAAGGGACCCTTCCAACCAGCATGGAAGTCAGATATGGGCCCCCCTGCCATTATGTGTCGCACCAAGTCAGACAATCTGTGTGCTAGCCTGCAGACGCAGGCTGGCCATTGCAGCACAGTCTTCCCGTACCTATCACCCCCTCGGGGGTTAGCAGTCCCCTCAGGGAGTAATACACCCTTCGGGCGTTCGGGGCGCCTCTGAAATTATGAATTGATGACAATTAACGCCCTTGGCCATCATGGCTGTGAACGGCACCTCCGGATTTCTCAATCCGGCCCCCTTTGACCCCCTTTGACCTTTAGTACAGTCTTGTGCGAAATCCGGTGTCGCACCAGGACCTCACAGCATCGACCTGCCCTTTGTGCAAAGTATCTACCGTACATATTCACTTGTAAGCTTGAAGTTCAAGCCTCTCTCGTGTCAGTGCACGGCAGGGGAGCTCTCCCCTGGTGCACGGTGCACCACCGCAACACAAATGCAGCTCGCGCGGCCGGCGGAGGGTCTGCGCCGCCGGCCGTGAGGCGTGCCGCGAGGCCTTCGGTAGATGTAGGAGGAGATGACAAGGGGAATCCCGGCCACGTCAAGAGGTATGGTCCTGCCATTTCAGGCAGTTCGGGCGGCAAAGTCCGGCCCGTGGGGTGAGGGCACGGAGGTCGGTGTGCCCAAGCCCCCTCAAATAGTCCCAGCTATGACCGCATAATGACCGACGGGGTGCGTCTGTTCTAGGTGGCCTCGTTTGGGGGCGAGCTATGCACCCAAGCGCAGCTGGGACAGGTCTGAAAGCTACAGAGAGAGGCGGAGCGCCGAGCGCACAGGCCCGCCGAACATGTACAGCTTCTTGCAGCTGGCGCCGCTATGCGGGCCCCAAGAGGTGGACGTGCCTTTGGTTTGCTACGAGGCTGCCCGCGTGGTCCTGTCCAGTGCCAGCCCCGGCGCAGGCTCCAAGTTGTCGGGTAGTGGGGACCAGCCGGCCAGGAGCCTCCTGCAGCCGCCATCTACGACCTTCACGGCCGCCACCAGCAACCCCATTCTGCTGTCGTGGGGCGAGCCGGCCCGAGCGTGTTGGGGGGTCTACGAAGCGCAATCATTTCCGCAAGGTTCCATGGCTGCCCTGACGAAGCCCTTTGCTACACATGGGGATTGACTGGAATTCGCAGGCCCAGGGGTCGCCCCTGCTGTGGCCTGATCATCAGTCAAAGCCCGCTTGGGCAGGCGTCCTGCGCTTGGGCAAGTGTACACCGGGACGCCGCTGTGCTGCTATTACCCGCTGCTGACTACAAATTACCGTACGGCCCAGGAAGTGCATCCCAGGAAGTGCACTCCGTGTTACCAATCAATACCAGTGCAATAGGATTCTCACGTCTCTGGGCTTGTAGCCGGATGTGGTGAACAGTCGAAGGCGGGGCGGGGGGGGCCGGGCGGGGGCCGAGGCCGGGTGGCCAAAGAAAGCGAAAGGCCGAGGCCGGGTGGGTGATGCGAAGCAACATGCATTGCAATGGGGCATCGCATGGGGCATCGCATGCCTCACACAGCAGCACGGCGCACAGCGCGGGGCCGGCCACTCCCTCACGCCGGGCGAGCC
>BDDC01000170.1:22600-45031 GCA_001662425.1 Chlamydomonas sphaeroides | reverse complement strand
GGGGCGGGGGGGGGGGGGGGGGGGGGGAGAGTGGGGAAGGGCTGGGGGCAATGATCGTCGATGACATGCTCGGTGGACGAACTAGCCAGCATCACCTAACGCCGCCGTGACACACGCTTGATACACTCACCTGCGATACACCGTTCTGCACAAATGCAGAGGCGCAGACCCGCGTCTGCAGGCGCACCACCACTCTCTGCCGCGAACACAACAGCGCGCGTTTCCCTAGCAAGGCACGATGCAAATTAAGCATACAACCTCGACGTTGCTCGGGGTACGCGCTGCTGACGTTCGCCTGGGGTAGCCGGCCGAGTGCGGTTTGCCGCGAGTCGCGTGCTTGCGCGCATGCCTGATCAATTACTTTGCGCTGCAGGCTGTACTCGTGCTGCTGTTGGCTGCAGTGGTTAAGCAGCTCGGAGGCGATTTTGACGTTGCCAGCGTGCGAGACTCTCTCCTACTCCTTCTTACCTGCGTAGTGGGAATTATACTCATATCGTCGCTCTGGGGTCATCTAAAGACGAGGACTCCCAGCGAGACGTTGGAATCCGAGTTTCAGCGGCCTTCCTTTCCTTTTCCTATTGACACCGCCGAGCTGCTTCTTGAAGAGTGGTGAGCAATATGCTTTCACGTGTCCTCAGCGGGGGTAGGGCCGAAAAGCTGGGGTAGGGTCATGTCCGAACTGTCAGCGTCCGAGCAACTCGTGCTGCGCGTTTCCGTGCTGACTCGCAGCGATGAGACGGCTATGTTGCCACTCCACCCCGTCGACACCGCTCCAACGCTGGAACCGACCGAAGCCATGGTGACAGCGGAACCCGATGCGTGGGCTCCGCCGCAGCTGCCCGAGGCTCTGCAGCAGACTCTGCGACCCACAAACTATCTGACCGATGAGCATTACCAGCTCGTGAGGCTGTAAGTTTCAGGAGCTCGCATGCGCCACCAGCCATGTTTTACAGGGTTCTACGCCACCCTGCACCCTCCTCAAACACAATCACCCGCTGCCGCTACTTCCGCAGGGTGCTGGGCGTGGTGAATGCCGGTCCCGAGGTCCGTTTCGGCACAGTCGGGCGGCGGAGCCGGGGGCGGAAACCTCACGGTGCCACGTAGGATGGCTTGGTTTTAGTAAAGGCGTGACCCACAACATCACCTCCCCTCCGCCCTGCCCCACTCAAGCAGCCCGCAAAGCTCGTGGCGGATTGGCGCAGCCGCATCGCCGCCGGCTTGTGAGCGCTGTGCACTTGGGTTCCTGCGGGCACGGGAAGCAATGAGCGGCGATATGCGCTGCCCGGCACCGGCCCGGGCGGGGTCCCCAGCGCGCCCGCGGAGCGCAGCGCCGCCGCGGCCGCACGCTGCAGCGGCTGGGGCGCGGGGCCCACCCTCCCGCTGGCGCACACACGGCCCCGGGGGACTCTCCCAGGCAGACACACGCGGGGCTCCTCAGCCCCCCCACGCGCACGCAGGGCGCCGCCCCGCCCCGCCCTGCCCCACCCCCACCCGACGCCCCCGCCCTTCCTCCAACCCGCCCTCGCAGCCTGCCCACCAGCTTCCAGCTGCTCGCCGCCGAGACCCGCCGCCACGTGGGCAACCCCGCCTCCCCCGCCCGCCGCGCCGCGGGCAGCAGCAGCCCCTCGCGCCGCAGCTCCGCCTGCAGCGCCACCCGCGAGGCGCCGTCGCCCCTGCGCGGCCCTGCCTCGGAGCGCAGCAGCGGCCCCAGCACGGGCTCGCTGGCGCTGATGGACGAGGACTCGCAGCCCGGCAGTCGAGGCGCCGCCGACGGCGGCGGCGCCGGCGGCCGGCCGCCGCTCGACGCCTGTGTTCTGCTGGAGGTGCTGTGCAAGGTGCGGCCGGACGCTGTGTCAGCACGGGCACCACTCGCGGCCGCCCGTGCGTGTGGATTGAGGAGCAGCGCCATCGCAACCCGGGGCCTCGCAACGGCGTCGTGGCAAGGGCGGGGAGGGCTGCTGCTGGGGCTCGTGCCGGCGGCGCCAACCGTTCGCGACCTGCCTGGCTTCGCGGCCGAGCCGCTGCGCGCTTCCCCCAAACGAATCCCCTGCTCGTGCCGTGGCCGCGCGCCCTGCCCTCCCGCCAGGTCGACATCGACTCGGCCTGCGAGGGCGGCGAGTTTGACGGCGGGCTGCGGCAGGCGCTGCTGCAGCGGCTGTGCGGCGGGAGCGGGGCGCTGCCTCGCCGCCTCTGCGCGGCGCTGACGGGGCGCGAGCCGGATGCGGACGGCGACGACGGCTTGGTCGTCACCCTGCAGGTGGGGGCGCGCAGCTGGGGCTGGGCGCCGTTGTGTAGGGTTCTGGGTGGGGCATGAGGGCCGGGGCGGGGGCCCTGCTCGCGCTGCTCTGGCCGCTGCGAGCAGGGCGTGGCGCTCCAAGCGGACAAGGACGTCATGCTCAGGCCGCTGCCGCACCGCGCCCTGTCCTCGCTGCCGCCAAACCCGCCCCTGCTCCCCGGCCGGCCCCCCGGGCGCAGGCCGACGACCTGCTGTTCCTCGAGTACGTGTGGAGCGGCACCGCCCGCCAGTGGCTGCCGCTGCATGCGCTGCCCACCGACCCGCTCTGCCTGCCGCCGCCGCCGCCGCTGGGTGCGCCCGCGGGCGGCCGCTACTGCGCGCTGGAGGTGTCCCTGTCGCCCTGCGTGCTGCTGCTGCCGCGCGCGCCGCCGCTGGGCTCGCCTAGCCCGCCCGCCGCCTCGCGCCTGACCGTGGCGGTGGCTGTGGAGGAGTGGCGCAGCGCGCTGCTCAACGTGTGGCCCGACGCGCTAAAGAGCTCCGAGCCCGAGCGCCTCGAGGTGCACCTCTACTCCAGCAGCCGCGCCTTCACGCGCGGCGGCTCCTCGCCGCTGCACTCGGCGTCCTGGGCCGAGCACGCCGGCGGCGACGGCGGAGGCGGCGCCGCCGCCGCGTTGGCGCCTGGCGGCGCGCTCGACCATGCGCCCATCGTGACCATTGTGCAGCAGCCGCAGCGTGTGGACGAGGTTGAGGGGCTGGCGGCGGCGCTGGAGCGCGCCGCCGTCACGCCGCGCCGCGGCTCGATCAGCGACGTCGGCTTCAACCCGGACTCGCCGTCAGCGGTGCAGCACATCCGGCGCCGCGCCACCGTCGCAGTGGAGCTGCCGTACATTCCGGACGACCCGTCGGGCGCGCTGCCGTACAGGGTGCCGTACGCGGGCCTGCTGGTGGTCGAGGTGTGGCGCGGCGGCGTGCTGTGCGGCATCGGCCACGCCGTGGTGCTGGAGCGCTCCGGTCCCGGCGGCGGCGCCGTCGCGGCCTGGGCGGCGGAGCTGGCGGAGCTGGCGGCGGCGATGCCGTGCCAGCCGCCGGCGCTGACGCCGACGTACGGTGGCCACACGGCGCCGACGCCTGTGACGCCCTGCCCGTCGGGCCAGTCGGGCTCGGGCGAGCTGCCGCGCCCGCACGGCGGCGCCTGGGGGGTGGCAGGGGGCGGCCGCGGCGGCAGCGAGGGCAGCCCGTTGTCGTTTGGCAGCGGCGGCGGCAGCGCCACCAGCGGCAGCGGCGGCAGCGCCAGCTCGGCCGAGGTGGACGCTGTGGTGCTGCAGGCGGCGGGTGGAGGCGCGTCACGCATCGCCCAGGACCCGCGCAACCTCCTGCTTCAGGTGGGTCCTGCCTGAAACAGGCTGCCATCCCCCGTCAGCGCCAGCGCGGCGATGGCAGGCTGGTTGCTGAGGAGGGCGGCTGGCCTGTGGGCAGCCGCATGGGACCCCTTGCCTCGCCCCTCTGCCGCTTCCTCGCTACAGCCAGCGTGAACGCTGGCCCCACGCCACGCTGCCCTCGCCCCGTTGCAGGACTGCGGGCTGTTCCTGGTGTACGCCCACGCCTGCGCCGCCGACTCGCTGGCGGGCAGCTTCCAGGCGCTGCAGCTGCGCCGCCGCCTGGCGGTGCACGAGGCGCTGCTGCGGGGCGGCTGCCGGGTGCTGGACGCGGCGGTGGAGAGCGGCCGGGCGGCGCTGGCGGGGCTGCTGTTTGGGCAGCTGAGGGGCCTGGGCGCCAGTGACAAGGTACGTGGGGCTGGCGCTGAGTGTGCCGGTGCAACAAGAGGGCATCAAGTCGGGATGCGGTCCGCACGCGGGTTGCATCGTGGGAGGCCCCGAGGCGGGATGCGGGTTGCATCGTGGGGCGCCCCAGCGTCGTAGGAGGCCCGGGAGCGCGTGGGGTGCGCGCGTCGACCCTATCCACCAAAGCCATGTGGCCTTGGCCGTCCGTTGCCCGCTGCCGCAGGAGCTGCTGATGGGCGGCGTGCACCGGTCCGCGGGCCTGCCGCTGCTGCACCTGTCGCTGCTGTCGGGCAGGGCCCAGATGGTGGGTGCTCGTGTTGGGGTTTGGCTGGGCAGCCGCTGCGTCGCGCGCGCCGCCTCTGTCGGCCGGGCAAGGGCCCTGGGCGACTTGCTGCCGTTTGTCTCCACCGCAACACCCGCAACGCCTGCTAGCGGACCACCAGCCCGCCTGCCCGCCCTCGTCGCTCGCGCAGGCTCTGGCGGTGGCGGAGTGGTGCGCCAACGCCACCTGCGGCGCCAAGGCCTGGTGCCGGCCTGTCACCGTGATGCTGCCGCCAGCCAACGACCCCCCCGGCGCCGCGCTGCTGCCGCCGCCGGTCGCCGGGCCCCGCGAGGCCGACGAGGCCGAGGCGCATGCGGAGCCCGGCGCCGGAGCCGGCCCCGGCTACGTGAGCGTGGTGGTGGACCCGCTGCAGCTGGCGGCGACCCTGGGGGTGTACCTGCCGGTGGCAAGGCTGGCGATGGGCTCCCTGGGTGGCATGCCGGCCGGCCAGCTGCGGGCTTGATGGGCGCAGCAGCGGAGGAGAGAGGATGCGCGCTGGTTGCTGCCGCCGCCGCTGCTGGTATGCGGGGCGGAAGAGGTGCTTATCAATCGCTGCCGTTCTTGTGTTGTCGGAGATTGGCTTAATCGGCTTGGGATCTGTCTGGATACCTAGATTGGGCTGATTCTGTCCTGGGGGAAGACGCTGCTTCGGGTCAGGGGCCTGGGCTACGGCTGCACCTGGGGCGATGCCAAGCCTGAGCTTGGGGGATGGCGGCGATCCGGGGTCTGGTTACAAGGCATCTTGGTTCTTTTGCGGGCCAGGCTTGGGCTTGCTGTTGCTGAGGGGATTAAGTAACAGTCTGATCTGGGGCCGGCTGCGAGGTTGTGGCTGCGGGGGTTGTGTGCTTGCGCGTTACAAGTATGCGCTGTTGGGGCTGGCGCTCCTCGCCGCAGCGGCGGGGGAAAGGGGCCGATGTTTGGTTTGCACTGCATCAGGCACTGCGGACATGCCCGCGGTGCCGAGAATGCCGTATCCTGCACGTTGGGGGGGCACATCCTTTCATCCTGCTCCGCCCCAGGCGGCGGCCTAGCCTGCGGCAGTGTTTTGGCACTGCCACGCACGCTTCCTGCCTTTGCTTTAGCTGCTGCTTTACCTGCTGCTGTTGATGACGCTGCTGCTGCTGTTTCAGATGCTGCGAACGAGGTGTCCACCTCGGGCTGCTGGCGCTGCTGCGTTGTTGTCGTTACCTCGGGGGATGGAGGCAGGCTGTCTGCTTGTTGCTGTGGTTGGGCTGCCCGTGAAGTAGCGACAAGGGGGAGCTCCCCTGGGCATGTGTGCATTTGTGTGTGCCCAGTGTGTGGGGCATCGTGTTCAGAAACAGGCTGTGGGGAGTTGTGTGTACACTAGCAACCGGGAGTCGCTCCCGCTAGCGACAATGGATGGCAGCCTACTGCCCCGCTCTACGCACCACGTCCTCCCCACCGCCATTGCATCCAGTCCCGGGCTGCCCTAGCCTCTCACGTGTGCCAGGCCCTCCGTGGCACGGCCGCCTCACGCTTCCTGGCGCGCGGCGCTGCCGCAAGACACCAATAAGCAGCGCGCCGCGCATGGGGCGCGGCGCCTGCGGCCTCCTGCATGCCTACTCGTGACCCCAAGCGGGTTTTCGCGCTTTCGCTAGTTGGCGCGTGTTGGGCCCGCCGCGGCAGAGGTCCTAGGGGGGTGAACGTCATTCGGTTGCGCCGTCGGCGCATGGCGGCTCCTGTTTGGGCCGGCGTGGGTAGATCATGATGATGAGCTGCTGCCAACCGAGTGCCAGTGTTGGGCTGTCGCGATTCGGGCATTGCGCGTGGCTGCCTGCAAGTCGGAGAGCAACGCGCATACGTTACGCAGCGCATCGCGCTGGGGGCTGGGCAGGGAGGGCCGTTGTAGGTTCAGGGCCGTCAGGGCCGTGTGATCCTGGGTGTGATTTGGGAGGAGTTCAGGAAGGAGTCCAGGGGCGCCGCCCCTGGGCGTGGTTCTGGGCTGGGCGTGCATGGCGGCATGACGCCCCAGCAGCTGCAGTCGCGGCTGCGTAGGCGTGCGTGACATGAATTTGACGTAGCCCCACTAACATGTCTCGTGTTGGTCGTTGTCGCGCTACGTTGACGGACCCGTGCGACGCGCTGCGCAGAGTGGGGTTTGAAACATGCGGCTGTGCGCGTTGCCCAATTGTCCAGCGACTAGGGGTGTGAGGCCCCTTGCGAGCAAGCACATGCGGCAGCTCAGGCCACCCTCTCCCGTCGGTACTATCACGGCATTGCCGCTACTTTAGTACTCTGGCCACCGCTGGCTCTGTAACAACGGTTGCACCTCGTGGCCTGGCCCTGCGCTGCAGCCGGTAGACCAACAGCCGGTAGCAGTGTGCCTGCGGTACGCGGCAGCTGGCAGCAGCGTCTAATCGTGCCTGTGGCAGGCTGGCAGCACCGCCGGCAGCGGCATGGCTCGCTGCAGCCGGTGACGGCCGGTGCGTGCACCCAAGGGTGAGCCACTCGGGGCTTGCTCATCTTCCTTTGCTACTGTAATAGCGCCTTGGCGGCTTGATTTGCGTGCTAGGATCTCGCGGCATGGAGGTGGCCTTAATCTCCCCTGGCTCGCCCAGGGTCGGGGTTAAGGTCGGGGGCGGGTTCGTGCCAGCCGCGAGCGGAAACACCTCGGCATAAACCTTATGCAGACACATGAGCAGGATGCCTATGCCACATAGAAGCCGAGTAGACCAAGCTTAAGCAGTTATTCATACAACACCAACCATGTACTCGCGAAGTGCTACCGACCCGACGTAGTTGCTGCAATATTGAGCTGCATACAGTTCTGCAGGCGTCGGCGTCGCGGTATCTTATGGAGCCTTAGAGCAATGCCGATACACTTTCTCGAGGACACCGGGGCTTGGTCCACGGTCTGACCTACAGCTGATCTAGGCGGCGATGGAAGAGGCTCAGCCGGCTGAGGGCATGCCCGGCCCCAGCATGGCCGAAAATGCAAACGCAGCAGCTTCCCCGCGCGAGGCTGCTGCAGCAGAGGACGCGAGGCAGGCTGCTCTGCAACGCATGCTTGCACGGAAGAGCAAGAAATCCAGCCTGGAGCAGCGAGACTCTTCGCAGAAGAAGACCGATGGGCGCGTCGGCTGGGGGGATGGCGTCGACGACCCGCCGGACGACACGCCATGGTAGGGGGCAGCCCCTCACATGCGGGGGACCAATCAATTCCACCACATGACCCCAAGGCCAGCATGCTGTATACGTGCGCTGCCGGCCGGAATGCCTCACCTGTGCGCTGCCGCCATGCCGCAACAGGGAGCGGCCGCAGTCGGCCGTCTTCGTGCACAGCTTGCACCCGGTCGCCAGCTTCGCAGCCAGCAGATACGGCAACAGCCAGCAGCTGGACATGGACGCCCACCTCAAGGTCTACCAGGTACAGCAGCAGTTGCGGCTGGTCATATCAGGACATAGCTGGACGCAGCCCCCTGGCCAGAGCTCCCTCGTCACGGTCACGGCGCGGTCTCCGTGTCAGCCGTACAGCCCCCAAGTTACAGCCAAACAGGGCCCCGTGCTGCCGGGTATAGCTACTGTACGATCGGCAAAGGCCAGGACCATGGGCTAGGCCGCAACCCCTGGGTCCCCCTGATAATAGGCCACCGGGGCTCGGCTGGGCGTGCCCCCTCCCAGCGCCTGGAGGCCTTGTGTCCCCAGCCCGGCACCGCTGGCCTCACACTCGCAGGCGCCTCGCGGTGCTGCCTCTGCTGGTTGCGGACACTAAAACCGCTTGCCGTTGGCCGTTGCCCGCAGTCCCGAGAAGTGCGCGGCGACCTCCTGGCCATGACCATGGAGCGACTGTCCAGGGTGGGCCGGGGTTAAGGGTGCCAGGCCGGGGCCGGGGCCGGGGCCGGGGCCGGGGCCGGGGCCGGGGCCGGGGCCGGGGCCGGGGCCGGGGCCGGGGCCAGGGCCGGGGCTGGGGCTGGAGCTGGGGCTGGAGTTGGGTCTGCGTTGTGTCGATGTTGGGCTGGCGCTAGCTCTGGGTTGGGAAGTGGGGCTGGCGCTGGGGCTGGAACTGGGCATGCCGCAGGGGGCGCCGCAGCGCCGCCCAGCGCCACCCCAGCGCCAGCAGCGCGCCGCGGCCGCCGCAGAAAGCTGAGCTACGTTGCCTTGCCTGCCACCTACCTGGTACCTGCCACCCCCCACCTCCACCGCCGCAGCACAATGACCGCATGAAGCGGGAGGCCGAGAAGCTACGCGGCGACCAGCGCGAGGGGGCGGCAAAGACCATCCAGGTGCGGCCGCGGGCGTGCCTCGGCGGGGCCTGTGGTAGCGGGCACGGTGTGCGGCGGCGCCCGCGGCGGGGCTAGGCGGGGCGGCTGCTTCAAGCCCGCCCTGCTGCACGCGCCCGGGTGCCAGCTGGGCACTGGTTGTGGGTCTGGGCCAGGCGGGGTCGGTGCCCGAGCCTGAGGTGGCGGCGCTTGTCTCCCTGGCGCAGATGTTCTGGCGGCTGTACAAGGAGCGGCAGCGTGAGGCGCGCAAGAAGGAGAAGCTGAACCGCACGGCCTGGATGCAGACGGTGCGGCGGCTGCGGCCCCCGGCGGCCGAGGAGGAGGAGGGGGAGGAGGAGGAGGTCAGCGAGGACGAGGGGAGCGACGACGGCGATGAGAGCGGCGAGGAGGGCGGCAGCGGGGACGAGGGCGGCGGCGGTAAGAGGAAGAAGGACAAGGATAAGATGGCTAAGAAAAAGAAAAAGGGAAAGAAGGCAGATGGCGAAGGTGAGCTGCGTGGGTGGGGCTGGGCAGGGTCCGGTGCGGCCAGTATTGCGGCAGTCGGGTGGGGATTCAGCGGCGCAGGTTCGGAGGGGGAGGCTTGCGAAAATCGCTCGTCCAGGGCTGAGCTCACAACCGCTGGGATCGGGGCTTAAAGAGAGCCAGGGGGCCACGACAACCAACTTGAGGCTACGCGGACAGCGTAGTGGTGCGCGGGGGCGGTTGTGGGCAGCGGCGCGCCGTCTGTGGCATTGTCATGACTCGCTGCACCCCATTGATTCTGGGCCCCAGGCGGCGAGCGCGAAGGCGAAGGCGAGGGCGAGGGCGAGGGCGAGGGCGAGGGCGAGGGCGGCAAGAAGAAGAAAAAGAAGGGAAGTAAAGGGAAGACGGGTGGCGAAGGCGAGGGCGGCGAGGGCGGCGGCGAGGGTGGTGAGGGCGGCGCCGAGGGCGACAGCGATGGCGACAGTGACGGCGATGACGACGACGACGGCGAGGGCGAGGGCGGCGAAGGCAGCGGCAAGTCCAAGCGCAAGGGGCGCAAGGGCCGTAAGGGCCGAAAGTCGGGCCAGGGCGACGGCGACGGCACCGGCAAACGGCGCCGCCGCCGCGCCGGAAGCCGCGGGAGCAAAGCCGGCGAGGGCGGCGCCGACGACGCTGACGGCGACGCCAGCGGCGACGAGTCGGAGACCGACACGGACGCTCCCGATGGCGACGGCGCCGCCGCCGCGCTTGACTCACCAACTCGGCTGGCGAGGTTGGCTGGGCTGGAGGGCAACGGCGCGGCGGGGGAGCCCTGGGACCCCAACACGCCTCGCGGCGGCGAGGGCGACGCCGCCGCCGGCGGGCCGAGCGAGGAGGAGCTCAAGGCTCAGGCCAAGCGGCGCGCGCAGCTGGCCGTGAGCAAGTGAGTGGGCGCCGCCTGGGGAGGGGTGCGCGGTGTTGGGATGGCGGGCGCGCTGGCTCAAGCCCGCTACTGAGTGAGTGGGCGACGCGGGGGGAGGGATGCGTGGCGGGCTGCAGGGCGCGGCGTGCGGCCAGCGCTGTGCCTGGGATGGGGCTGGAGCAGCGGAGAGTGTACCCTAGCGCCACGCCCTCGAGCCGTGCGCAACGCGTCGCCGTCACCGCCGCCGCCGCCGCCGCAGGTCCATCAAGGAAAAGAACGCCGCCGCCATCGCCGCCGCCGCGGCGATGGCCGCCGCCCGCAAGTCCGCCCGCGGCGCGCCGCTGCTGCCCGGCCAGGAGGACGCCGCCGGCTTCGCCGGCCCCGGCGCCTGCTCCCCCGCGCTGGTGGCCCTGCAGGGCGACGCGCGCAACATCCCCTCCCTGCTCCGTCTCATCGACGGCGCCGCCGGCTCCAGCCCCAACTCACCCGGCGGCTTCGGCCGCAGCCGCGCCGTCAGCATCAGCGGCGCCGCCAGCTCTCAGGCTCTGGGCATGGACGGCGCCGAGGGCGTGCCCCGCTCCACGTGGCCGCGGCGCACTACGCTGCGTAGCGCCTCCACGGCGCGCAGCCTGCGCCTCGAGCAGGAGCCGGGCGGCTCGCCGTCGCGGCGCTACGCGGTGCGGCGCTCAAAGTCCTTCTTCGGCGTGGCGCCGGGCGAGCACCTGGCGGAGGAGTGGGAGGAGGCCCACGCCGCCGGCACCTTCCGGCGCGACGCTCGGCCCAGCACCACGCTGGGCGGCGGCACGGCCAGGGGGCTGTCGCGCGCGGTTTCGATGGCGCAGTCGGGGGCGGTGTCGGTGCGGCGGCGCAGCCGCGCATATCTGAGCGCCATGGGGGCGACAGGCGGCAGCGGCGGCGGCGGCGTGTCGAGGAGGTACCTCAGCGCCTCGGGCGCAGCGGCCGAGGCTGGGGGCGAGGATGGGGCGGCGCCGGAGGCGCGCACGACCGTGTCGGAGTCGGGCGTGGGCGCGCCGGCCAGCCCGGCGCTGTCGGATGTTGTGGCCGCGCCGGCGGAGCCGCGGGCGTCGGTGCTGGGCGGCGCGCATGGCGCAGCCATGGCCGCGGCGAGGCTGGCGGCGGCGTCGGCGCTGGCGGCGGTGCAGGCGGCGGTGGCGGCGTCGGATGCGGCGATGGCGGCGGCGACGGCGGTGCAGGGGGCGGAGGGGCTGCGTGAGGCGCTGTCCTCGCCGCGCGCCGCCACGCCGGAGCCGCAGGCTGGGGCCGGGGCCTCGCGCAGCGCCGCCGAGGCTGGCGCCGCGAATGGCGCCGGCGCCCCCGGCACAGCGGCGGCGGCGGGCGCGGGGCGATCAAGGGCTGCCTCTCCCACTCGCGGCATGGCGCCTGGCGCTGCAGCCGCCAAGGCCCCTGCCAAGGCCAGCGGCGCCGCGTCGGCGCGCTCGGCGCTGCTGGGCTCGCCGCCGCGGGGCTCGCCGCCGCGGCGCGGCGCCGCCGCTGCCGCGGCAGCTGTCGCCGCCAAGGCAGTCCCCGCTGCCGCCGTAGTAGCTGCCGCCATGGCCTCCCCCACCCACCCCAAGCTCACCGCTTCGCCTACCGCCGCCGCCGCCGCCGCCGCCGCCGCCGCTCCGGGCGCTGGCCTGGCGGCGGCGCCGTCCTCCGTGGCGCCTGACCCCGCTGCGGTGCGGCACCGTGAGCTCATGCGCCTGGGGCTGTGGGGCGACGAGCAGGCGGTGGCGGCCATGGTCGCCGACGCACAGCAGACCACGTGGCTCGAGTACGGCAGGGCAACCGCCAGCGGCCCGCGCCCGTCGGACTTTGCGGATCTCTCGCCGGCCATGCAGCCGCAGCACGGCGCCGTCGTGCCGCTGCCGGCGTCGCTGACGGCGCCGCCGGCGCTGCCGTCGCCGACGGCCCGCCCGCCAGGTCGCACCGGCCGTGCGAGCCCGACGCGGGCCGGCCGCGTCAGCCCGACCCGCGACGCCGCCGCCGGCAGCCGCTCCGCGCCGACGTCGCCGAAGCGGGCCGATGGCGCCGCGGCGGCGGCGGCGGCGGGCCGCCGCCAGCCGGTGGTGTACCAGCTAGCCGAGCCCGGCCAGGCGCCGCCGCCGCTGGGCATCCCGCCGCCGCCGTCCGTCGCCGCCGCCGTCGCCAGCGAGGCCCTGCACATACGCTCTCTGGCGCAGGGCGGCGCTCGCGGCTCCGGCGTCGGCTCGTCGCTGGGGCCGTGGACTGCGTCCGGCGGCCGCAGCGTGGGCACGTCGCCGACCGGCGGCGCGTCGCCGCTGCGGCCCCGTGGCGCCATGTCGCCGACGCCGGCGGCGGCGGCTGGGGGCGGCGGCGATGCCGCGCTGCCGCCGCCGCTGCAGGTCGACGAGGAGGGGGAGCAGCTGGCGGCGCCGCCGCAGGGCCCCAGCTTGGCGCTGCGCCAGGCGCCTGCTGGCCCTGGGCTGGGCCCCGAGCCGAGCGGCGTGACGGTGGCCTCGCAACGGTCCGCGCCGCGGCGCGGCGCGTCGCAGCCTCTGGCCGCTGAGAGGTACGCGGCGGGCCTGGCGCAGCACGCAGCGCGCAAGACCGCTGGGTGCGCCTTCGCCCTTACAGCGCCGCCCCAGAGCCCCGCTCCAGTGCCGCCCGGTCCCTGCCTGCTCGGACCTTGGCCCCTGCCCGAGCGCTGTGAAGCCGGCCCGGCGCCAGCGCCCCACGTGTCCCGTTGCCGCCTCTGGGCTTGGGCCGGCGCCCTCGCTGCCCCACACACTGCGCCCACCCGCATCCCCTTCACTTGGCACAGGAGCGCCGCCAGCCTGGCCGCCGGCAGCACCGCCCGCAGCGGCGCCGTGGCCGAGGGCGGCACGGCCGGGCAGCTGACGTGGCGGTACCGCACAGATGTGCTGCGGGACGTGTTCGCTGCGGGCCAGGTGCGGCGCAGCGGCACACCGCACCTCCGCCCCCCCGCCGCCTGCCGCACGGCCCGACCCGTCGCCGCGCCTCCCTGCGAGCCCGGGCTCTCGCCCGCTGCCCGTGCTCCGGCCCCGGCCCATGCCCCACCCCGGCACCTGCGCCCCGCGCTCGCGCCCGTCGCATCCATCACCGCGCTGCGCTCTCGCTCCGCACCCGCCTCTACCCCGGCCCACGGACTCCGAGGAGCTCATCCCTTCAGAGAGCCTACGATGAGCTGTCCGTAGATTCAACGCAACCATCGCAGGTGTACATCGTGCTCTTGATGCGGGACCTCCGCTCCTGCCCCGCGCCTACCCCGGCAGGTGGACGTCGATGAGCTCATTCCCTTTGGGGACCTACGATGAGCTATCATGAATTCAATGCCACTGTCGCAGGTGTACATCATGCTCTTTGTGCCTCCGCTCCTCCCGGCAGGTGGACGTCGAGGAGCTCATACAGCGGGCCATGACGCCGCCGCGGGGCGTGCGCGGCCGGCCCGTGGCGGGGCCGCAGCAGCACGGCAACCCCCAGCCCCACCTGCACCCGCGCCCCCACGCGGGAGTGCCCGGACTGCACCTGAGCGCAGCGCAGCAGGTGGGCCCCGCGCTCCCAGCCCTGGGGCAGGCGCCCAGCTCCCTGGGGCAGGCACAGCCGCAGCGGGCCCCACGTCCTCATCGCGCCCGGGGTGGCCCCGCGCCTGCCCCTGACCCCACCGCCCTCCTGCGTGACCAGCTGACCACCCACGTGTCAACACGCCCCCGCCTCCTGCGCGCCCTCCTCCCCAGGCTGAGGCGCTCTACCCCGCCAGCCACCTGGCCCAGCACATCGCCGGCCTGCTGCACCACACCCGGCACCTGCCGACTCACCCCCTCCCCCACCCCGCCAAGCTGGGTCACGGACACGGGCAGCACCACAGCCGCAGCCCGGGGCGACGTCACGGGCACGCGGCGGCGGGGGGCCACGCCAGGCGCCGCAGCCGCAGCCCGGGCCGGTCGTACAGCCCCGAGCCCACCGAGCCTGCCGCGCCGCCGCTGCCGCCGCCGGCCGCGACCGCGGCGCCCGGGCTGCCGCCTGCCGCAGCCGCCGGCCTCCCGCACCTCTTCGCGCATCCGCCTCCGGCTCCGGCGCTGCCCTCGCCTCCGGCGGCGCCGCGGCTGCTGCCGGTCGAGGCAGCCGGCGAGGGGGCGCAGCGGCTGGGGTCTGCTCCACCGCAGCAGGAGCCAGGCAGCGCCGCTGCGGCAGCTGTCGATGGGCCCGCCGAGCCGCCGTCGCAGCCGCCAGCGGACGCGGCGGCGGCAGACGATGCGGCGGCGGCCGAGGCGGCTTCGGCTGAGGCGGCTGAGGCGGCCGAGGCGGCGGCGGCAGCGGCGGCCGAGGCTGAGGAGCTGCCCGTGGTGCTGCAGGTGGCTCGCATGCTGGTGGGGGCGGTGCCGCCGGGGCCGTGGGACGAGCAGCCGTGTGAAGGCGCTCCAGGGGAAGGAGGCGGCGAGCTGCAGCTGCAGTCGGACGACGGCGGGCCGCTGGGGCCGCTTGGGATGGGGGCGCTGCCGGCGGGCGAGTCGGGGCAGCTGGGGCTGGAGGAGGAGGCCAGCTGGCTGTCGAGGGACGGCAACCCCGACGTCGACCCCAGCGGGCTCCAGGCCGCCGCCGCGGTGCAGCAGCTGCTGGCGGCGGCCGCCGCCGCCTCAGAGGCCCACTCAGAGCCCGGGGCTGCGGCGCCGACGGCTGAGGCCGGGCCACGTACCCCGACCATGACCGCTGCTGATGCCATGGCCGTAGGCGGGAACTCCCTGGGTCTGCCCGTGCTTGGCAGCGGCGGCCTGGCGCGACCCGGCAGCAGCCTCGGCAGGCAGACCACGCCGCTGGGGGGCGGCGTCAGCCTGCCGGCGCTGCCGGCGGCCGCTGCCGGCGGCGGCATCCGGCCCGGCTCGCGCGCCATGGGCAGCCGGCCGGGGCCGCCGCTGGCGCTGCTGCTGCCGCACGGGGACGCGGCGCCGGCGCTGGGGCCGGCCTCAGCTGTGGCCCGCCTGCAGACGAGCCACCTGGCGAGCCCCATGTACGCGGCACCGCCCGGCGCCGCCGCCGGGGCCGCGGCCGCAGCGGCGGACTGGGCGGCACACGGGCCAGGGCCGGGCGGGTTTGCGGTCTGGCGCGAGTCGGGGGCGACGGGCCGGGAAGCCCTGGCGGCTGCGTGGGACGACGGCGTCGTCGGCGGGGCGCCGCTGGTGCCGCGCAGCACCGCGGCGACGGGCGACGGCGACGGGGCCGCCGCCGGCGTCACGGGCGTGGCTCGCGGCCTGCCCCGGGCGCGCTCCCACACCTACGGCCTACATATGCACCCGGCCCTGGCGGTGAGCTCGGGGTCGGCGCACGGGGAGGTTTGGGGGAAGGTGGTTGGGGAGGTTGGATAGCCCATTCCACCCGTGCGCTGTCATGGCCTGTGCGCGCCTACCCGACGGCGGCGGTCCACGTGCAGTGCGTGCCGCGCAGACGGGGTGGGCGCTCCCCTCGGACCAAGTCACATGCGGCACCTTGCGCGGCCGGGACGCGCTCCCGCCAGACCAAGCCACGTTGCTGATCGCGCGCCCACCCTGCCTGCTCCGCCTGTCCCCTCCGCAGCCCGCCTCCTCGGAGCCCAGCAGCCCGCTCGTGCCCGCCGCCGCGGGCCGAGTCCGCAGCGCCCGCCTCGCGCTACTCGCTGCCACCGCCGCGTCGCTGCACCCTGCCGCCGCCGCCGCCGCCGCCAGCCATCCCTTGGTCGCGTTCCCGTCCCCCTCCCAGGCCGCAGCCGCTTCCGCGGCCGCGGCCGCTGCCATGTCGCCCGTGGGTCGTGCGCAGGCTTCGGGCTACAAGTACGGCCACAAGGGACGGCTGGACCACACCACGCGCGACCTGGGGGACCCGCGCAGCACGGCCGCCTCGCCCGAGCCGCCCGAGCCTGCCGACGGGCCATGGCTGCGGACGGTCTCGGGGCCGCCGTCACCGTCGCCGGCGGCGCCGGCGGCGCCGACTCCTGGTGCCGCCGCTCCACTACCGTCAGTCACATACTGGGCCTCGTCGCAGGCGATCAAGGCACAGCACGGCAAGGCCCACCGCGGCGCCGGCCGGGACCGACAGGCGCCGCCGGCAGCCAAGCCGCAGCCGCAGCCAAATGCGCAGCCACCGCCGCAGCCAGCAGCGGGCAGTGGAGGCAGGCAGGAGCCGGACGCCGACGGGCAACTCGGCCCTCACGACCCACATGACCCACATCACCCCGACGGTGCCGTCGGCATCGTCGCGCCGACGACGCACGCCGCCGCGCTGGCCCGCGGCCGCGGGTACGTCGTCGGACACGAGCACGTGCTGCCGTATGAGCGTGCCGTGATGTACGACGACCTGTTCGACATGGGCCCGAGCTCGTGGCTGCGGCGCGTCGGCGGCCCGGAGCTGCCGTTGCCGGTGCTGGCGGCGGCGGCGGCGGCGGCACTGCCGTCGCCGCCGCCTGGCTTGAACTCAACAGGTGCCTTGCTACCGCTGACGCTCGCATCTCCCGTGGCGCCGAGCGCCTCTGCGACAGCGTCCCGGGGGCCATCGCAGCAGCCCAGCCCTGTGAAAGGTAACGGCGGAGGCGGCGGAGGCCCTGGCGGGATGCCAGCCGGCGGAGGCGCGCTTGTCGCCCCGCCCTCGTCGCCGGGGTCGACATGGAACGCGCGCCGCTGGGACCCCGCCGCTGCGAGCGCCGCCGCCGCCACGGCCGGCGCCGCCGCCGCCGCCTCCGTCGCCGCGGCGGCGGACCGCGCGCTGCATGAGGCCGATGGCGCAGGCTGCTGGGAGCCGCAGCCCGCGGGCATTGCCCACGGCGCCGGCGCTGTCTCGCCCGGCGGTCGCTACGGCAGCGCAGCGCCGGGCCGGCGCAGCTTCGAGCAGGCGCCCGACGCCGCCGGCCTGCCGGTGGTGCCGCCGCCGCCCACACTCACCACACGGTTGGTCATCAAGCGTGCTGCGCCCGTGCTGCGCCTGCCCGTGGTCCAGGCCTCGCACGTTGCGGCCTCCCAGCACCACCAGCACCACCAGCGGTCGTCGCTGGGCCAGCTGCCGGCTTCATCCAGCTCTTATTCCCTCTACGGCACCGGCGCCAGCTCGTACAGCCTGTACAGCGAGCCGTCGCGGCCGTACGGCGCGGTTGGCGCCAGCGCCGACGGCGCGCCGCCGCTGCCGCAGCAGGGCGGCGCACCCGGCGCGCGCTACAGCCCCGAGCCGCCATTCCTGACTGTCAGCATCAGCAGCGCCAGCGTGTTTGCGGATGTGGGTCGGCCCTCCGGCGGCTCGCCGCCGCCGCTGGCGGCGGAGCTGTCGTCGCCACCAGGAGGCTTGGGCCTCGCTCCGGGCCTGGCGGCGGAGGCGTCGCGTGCGTCTGCCGCCACCTGGAGTGAGGGCATGGGGCCGGCGGGGCCGGGCGCAGGCCGCAGCGGCGGCGTGGGCAGCAAGGCGGCCCTTGCCGAGTGGAAGGGGCTGGAGCGCTGGTGGCAGGCCAAGGGGCTGGACGGAGCGGTGACGCAGTTCCGCAAGCAGGGCGGCGGCCAGAAGGCGTACATGTAGCGGCCGGGGTGGTCGTCGTGGGGTATGGTTGTGTGGGGATTGTGAGCATGGTAGGCAATGTGAGGGTGCATGACAACGCAGGGAGGCTCCCCCATATTGGCTGGAGGCTGACGCGCGATCGGTTACAGCTACGTGACTTGGGCCAGGTCGTACGCGGCATGAATGGATTGACGGATGGACACAACGGGCGTTGGCTAGGCTCGGAGTTGGCGCGGGCACTGGGCATTCATAGGACCGTGAAGTGGTGGATGTGCGCTTCTTCATGATTGTGGTGCTGTCGGCTGGTGGCAGGTACCGGTTATGAAGCTGGCATCCAGCACCCGGAACAATCGCGGGTTTTTATTGGCTGCGGGCTGTGGACTCTTGATAGGAGTTGCTGTGAGGTAGAGCGTAGGGCCCTGTGGAAGAGCGGGAGGCGCAAGGCGCTGGGTACGTGCCACTACTGGCGAGATGTGCTCTGCTGCAACCCGAAACTGCAACACGTGTAACGTCCATATGCACTGTACTTCACTGCTTTGTTGAGTGTCCGGAGACGACATGGCCATGCGCCGCATCATTTTCTCGCCTTGATAGCACCAAGCCACGATGGAACGTGAACGACAGCTGCTGTTGTCTACCTTACATTCTCAGTTAACGCATCTGCACCTGGCGCTGCGGCTGGGCAATGAGCAAGACTGCTGTGACGCCTTGCGACAGCTCCGAAATACGGCGGAGCAGGCTGCCGTTGCCTGGCGCGATGCTGGTCAACAGGTGTCGGCGCGCGAGCTGCTGAGGCCCCTCCTTGAGGGCCCCGCAGCCGGCGGCGACGAGAACCCGCCACTCATCCTCGCAGGTCAGTCCCGGACCCGCGATGCTGAATGACGGGGGCCAGCTAGGGCCCTCACCCAGTCCCCTTGTACGGGCATACAACAGCTAGATGAGCCCGGCGCGAGGGTTGGCGAGGCCAGCTCCGCCAAGCTCCTCCCTCACCGGCCCGGCAGCTGGCGAGCCTGGCACAAGCTCTGGAACGGGTCCCGAACCCCGCCCCGCCCCGCCTCGCAGCCAAGGCCGAGAGGCAGCTCTCCGCCGTCGTCGGCGCGCTGCTGGAGGCCGGAGCCAACCCGCGGCACCCCGGCCTGCCCCCCGCCTGCAACTCGGCGCTGCACTTCGCCGCCCGCCACGTGCGTAGCCACACGGCCGCTTCCTCCGGGAGCCCCCAGCTCCCGCGAGCGCCACCCGCCAGCCCCTCCGCCTGCCTGCACCCGCCGCTCCTCGCCCCGCCCTGCACTCAGCATCAGCACCGCCGCCGCTGCCGCAGCCCCACGGCTGCCCTGCGTGTGCGCCCCGCCTCGCGCCCCGCAGAACGACGTCCGCTCCGCGCGCCTGCTGGCCGAGGCCCTACAATCGGACGACCACAGCCACGACGCAGAGGTGCCAGAGGGCACAGACCCAACGGCCCTTGTGGAGCAGGACCCCGCCCTGGCCAGCCCCGGCCCCGGCCCCGGCTCCGCGGCGCATTCGTCGTCGCCCTCCCAGCCACCGCAGCTCTGTGGGGTGGACCTCCGCAACGGCAACGGCTCCACGCCGCTGCACTATGCGGCGGGCACGGGCGCCGTGGGCGTCGCGGCGGTGCTGGTCAAGGCGAGACACCGGTTGCGGTTGCGGGCGCGGTTGCGGGCATTGTGGCGCGCAAGGGGCTGTGAGGGGAGAGCAGGGCCCGCCGCAGTCACGGCGAGGGTCGTGCTGTCGCGCCGTCGTGCTGTGGGGAGGGAGCCGAAGCCTCCTCGACGGAGCACCGGGCCTGGGTGACAGGGCACCCGACCCTGCTGCCACAGGCCGGCGCGGACCCCGGCGCGCTCAACGAGGAGGGCGTGTCGCCGCTCATGGCCGCCGCCAGCGCACGGCAGCCGCTGGCTCTGCAGCTGCTGCTGCGGTCGCTGCAGGTGCGGCTCGCGGCCGCAGGGGGTCGGCACATCGCGGCTGGCCCTGCACTGTCCGCAACCGTGGGGGCCGGGCTGCCCGGCAGCGCCATGGCAGCAGCTGCAGGCCCCTGCGTGGCTGTGCTGCGAGGCAGCAGGCGGCCAGGTGGAGGCGGGCCAGGTGGGTGCGGCCCAGGTGGGTGCGGCCAGGTGGAGAGTCGCCCCTGCCGCCCGGCTGCCCCTGCAGGAGCGCGACGCGGCGGCGGGCGGCAGCGGCCAGGCGGTGCTGCGCGCCGTGGGCACCGCGGACCGCTTCGGCCGCACGCCTCTGCAGTACGCCGCTCGCGCCGGCTGCAGCGCCTGCGTGGGCAAGCTGCTGGCGGCCGCCGAGGAGGCCGCCGCCGGGGCGGCGGCAGCGGCGGCCGGCGGCGGTGGCGGCGCTGCCGCCGCGGCCGCGCCGGCAGCGGAGCCCGGCGGGCGGGCGGCGGCGGTGGCGGCGGCGGTGTGGGGGCTTTTAGCGGAACGCAACGACAGCGGGCGGGACGCGCTCAGAGAGGCCATGGAGTCGAAGGACGCGGCCACCATTGAGGTGGGTTTGGGTTTTTGCGCGAGAGGCGCCGGGTGGGTGGGTGGCTGGGGGCTGAGGGGGGGGCTGGGGGTTGGCTGGGGGCGCCGTGCAGCGGCCTTGCTGGCCTTGCCAGCAGGGGGTGGTAGCCACCAACGCTGGGCTGTCGGGGAGCTGGGCCGCCGCTCGCGGTGGGCGGCCAGGTGGCGCTGCCACATGTCGGGCGCCTGCCACGCACCCAGTCGATGCGCTGTGCTCACGCTCCCCCCACGCCTCCTGACGCCTGCCCAACCCACCCGCCCCTGCCGGGCCCCTCCTCCCACCAGCTGCTGCGCCTCAAGCTGAAGCAGCTGGCGCCGCCCGCCGGCCAGGAGCCGCTGGGCGAGGAGGCAGCGCAGGCCTCGGCGCCGCAGCCCAAGCCGGGGCCCAAGAGCGCCGGCGCAAAGGAGCGCCGGAATGCTGCCCAGGCAAGCGGCCGGGGGGCCACGTCCGGGTCTGGCCGGGTCGTGACGTGCCATCTGACTGGCATTGTGGCATTGTGGCATTGTGGCTAGCAACACAATCGTCGAGGCGGCCGCCAAGCCAGAGCGGCTGATGTGCTTGTACACGCTCCGTCGCTGCACCGTACGCGCAGGCTGCACAGGGCGAGATGGGACGTCCGGCTGCAGAGCCGCCCGGGCAGCCGGACGCCAGCGCAAACGCGGCGCCGCAGCCGGCGGGCAACGCCGCGGTGCCGGTCGCATCGCTGCAGCAGCCGCAGCAGCCGGTGAGCGCATGCCAGCGTGCAGCCACGTTCCGCCCACGGTGCTGCAGGGGTGCCATAATCGCTGTCATGCTGCCGCACCCTTCCGTCCCTTACTCCCACCCGCCCGCGACCCTTGTCGCCGCCTGCATGCCTGCAGGAGGCGGCGCCCCTGCAGCCGAGGCCGGAGCCATGCGGCCCCTCCCAGCCCGCAGTCGCAGCCGGTGGCGTGGGCAGCCCGGCCGCCGGCGAGCGCGGTGGCGGGCGCAGGGACGCACCTGCTCCCGCCTCAAAGGGCAAGGAGCCCAAGGCGGCACAGCGGCCAGGCACGGGCCGCAGCCCTGCAGGCAGTCCACCCGCCGCAAGCGCGGCCGCGGACAGCCCCTCGCGGCCCGCCGCTCCTGCTGCGGGCCGCGGCGGCCCCAAGGGCCCCGACAGCAGCGGCGCACAGCCCAAGCCCAGGCCGGCTGCCGCGGGCGCCGCCGAGGCGACTGCCGCGCAGCGGCCTCCGAGCGGCGCCAGCCAGCAGCCAGGCGGCCCGCACGGCGCCTGCTCGGACGGCCCCGCCACGGCTGCCGCCCCGCAGCTAGGCCAGCGGGCAGCCGGAAAGGAGGGTGCGCGGACTGCGGCGCCCACGGCGCCGGCTGGGGCGCACCCAGCAGCGGCCAGCGGCAGCGGCGGCGCTGCGGGCGAGGGGGCCTCCCCCGGGGTCGTAGGCGCACCCGCTGCTGGCGTCAGCGCTACGGGTGGCGACGGCGGGGGCTGGAAGTCCGTGCTGTTGCGGCGGCCGGCGCAACAGGCGCAGGCGGCAGCGGCAGCCTCAACCTCAGCAGCAACAGGCGCGCAGGCAACGGCGGCCTCGGGCCCCAGCAAGTCGGCGGCAGCACCCGCGCAGGTGTTGGGAGCGCTGGCGGCCCCGCAGGCCGGCGGCGCCGCCAGCTGCCCCCGCAGTAGCGCGCAGGCGGGGCCGCCAGCGCCCTCGCCAGCAGCCGCCGACGCGGCGGCGGCGAGGGCTGCGCAGCGCCACGCAGCGGGAGGGGCGCGCCCCGCTGCCGCCACCGGGCCGTGCGCCGAGGCCGCGAGGCCGCCGACGGCGGCGCAGGGCGCAGGCCCTGCCGCTGCCCGCACCTCGCAGCAGCAGCCGGAGGGGGACGCAGGCGCGGACCGCACGCCCGCCGCACCCGCGCCGCCGGCGGCTGCGCCCGCGGCTGCGCCCTGGGAGGCGGAGGCGGCTGCCTTGCTGGAGGTGAGGCGGGCTGCGCGGCAGCACCCCGGCCGGTGCCGGCTGCCCTCCGCCTCCGCCGCTCCTCGGCCGCTGCCTGCGTCGCCCCACAGCCCACAGCGCCCCCACGCGGCCCCTTCCGCTGGACCCCTCCCCTGGCCCCTTCCCCTAGCCCCCTCCCCTGGACCCTTCCCCTGGCCCCTTCCCCTGGCTCCTTCCCCTGCTCCAGTCGCACAGTCGCATCGTCTCCCGCACCGCCCCGCTCCCATAACCTCCGCCGCCCCCTGCGCCCCTGCAGGCGGCGCTGCCGTCCGCGGCGGACCTGGAGCTGACCCCCGCCCACGTGTGCGGCCTGGGGCTGGCGGGGCTGTCTGCGGCGCAGCTGGAGGGCCTGGAGGCGCTGCACAGGGCGGCGCTTGCGCGGGTGAGGGCGGGTTGAGGGCGGGGGCCGGGGCCGGGGGCGGCTGGAGTTGTTGTGGGCGAGGTGCGTGGTCGTTGGGGTGGGGTGCATGTCGCGCGTTCGTGTGTTCA
>BDDC01000170.1:1348-22590 GCA_001662425.1 Chlamydomonas sphaeroides | reverse complement strand
TTAGGTAGAACAGAACCCCACGCGCGGCACAGCACGCCCCGGGTAGAGTGGCGCGTCGGCCGTGCGCGGAGGGAATGCGGTTACAAGCGCCAATGCGGAAGCGAAGCCCAGCCGCCACAGGGAGGAGTGGCGCGTCGGCCGTGCGGAGAGGGAGTGCGGTTAGATGCGCTAGTGCAGAAGCGAAGCCCAGCGCCACCCGGAAGAGCCCGGTGCCCGGCCCAGCCCGCGTACCATAATTCGAGTTACCTGACGGAGACGGTGGCGAGTACTGCAGAGCTTAGCAGCGGCCAGGCGCAGCACCTGCCGACGCGCGCACTAGTAACCGCGTGCTAACAACGCAACCCGGCCCCGGCACAGCATGCCCATAGTACAACGCGTTTACGTACCTACGAAGGAAGCGAAGCACCACAGGCAGCGAGAAGGAAGGCAGGCGGCATGAGGGGTCAGTAGGTTACGTCAGCGCACCGCGAAGTGGTGCACAAGGAGCAAGGCGCAAGCAGGGCACACGCTAGGAAGGAGGCGTACGGCGGGTGCGGCGGCTGCGATGAGAGAGGGAGAGGCAAGGGCGAGGGCAGGCGTCAGGGGCAGGAGAAGTGCGACATGCGGCATGGGGACCTGAGCGGTCACACAGTGGGATGGTGCCAATGCGCGTGTGCGTGTGTTCAAGTGTTAGGTGAAGACGGAACCCCACACGCGGCACAGCACAGCTAAGGGTTGAGTGGCACGTCGGCCGTGCAGGGAGGGAATGCGGTTAGGTGCGAGTGCGGATAACGAAGCCCGACCGCAATCCGCCCGTGAGAACCCGAGTCCCGGCCCAGCCCGCGTACCGCGTCGTATGTTACCTGGCAACCAGTGTAGCGAAGTCGTGGCTATGTGTGACGGCAAGCCGCAGCACCCGCCGACGCGCGCTCGAAGAGTACCCCATGCGAACAACGCAACTCGGCCCCGGCACAGCACGCCCTCGGTTAAACGCGTAGATGTACCTACGGAATGAGGCAGCAGCACCGGCAGGGGCAGGGCAGGCAGCACAAGGGTCAGTAAGAATAAGGAGAAGTGTCAGGACAAGGAGCAAGCAGGGCACACGCTATGGGTGAGCGAGGATGGCGACGGCGGATGCTGTGGCCTGCGGGGGGAGAGGGAAGGGGTTGGAAGGGGGAGGGCAATAGGGAGGTCGGTACGACAGGCCGGGCCAGAGGCCCCACGCAGGCGGAAGGAGCGTGACAGGCATGTGGTGGGCGGCCGCACAGCAAGCCACGCGTGCGTGTGAAGGAGGTGCGGGAAGGCCGCACAGCAAGCCTGCATGCGTGTGTGTGTGCGCGCAGGCGGCGGGCGGACTCGCAAGAGTTCCCCGTACGCCGCCTGGCATGGCCCTGGCCGCAGCGATGGAGGGCCACGCCAGTGTGTGGTGCCGCGGCGGGTGCCGGGTCCGGGGTGACCCCCGGGGGGCCGCCTGTCAGGCCAAGTGTCAAGGGCCGGCGCCCGAGCGAGTTCGCCTATAGGTTATAGTAGTATTGTGCGTCCATTTGATAGAGACGTAACACGCCCCGCGCGGCACGCCCTGGGTGTCGGTGACGGGATGGCGAACCCCGGCCGGCTCTGTGTGCATGCCTTGTGTATATGGCGTGAAGGTTAGCGGGATGCGCTGTGGCTGGGGGAGCCGCGTGTGCGATTGCACGGCTGCCGGGCGCTGCGCAGTCAGCTCTGTCGGCTGCCGGGTGGCTCGTCGGGGACGGGCAGGGGAGGCAGGGGCAGGCCTGGTTTCAGGGGCCGGCAGGGGGACACGGGGCTCGGGGTCCCTCCGCCGGGCCGCGGGGCGGCACTGGGGCAATGCGCACATGGCGCTGCCTGGGGAGGGAGGGCTGCGGCGCGTGGCATACCCCCCGCACCGCACCCCGCCCGCACCGTACTCGGTCGTGCAGTCCAGCCCCTGCCTCGAGCACGCACACAAGCGCCCACGCCGCTGCCGCCCCTCGCTGCTCAGCACCCTCATTGCCCTGCCCTGCCCTGCCCCTGCCCTGCCCTGCCCTCCCCTGCAGCTGGCTGATGCGCGGCTGGCGGTGGCGGTGGGCGTGGAAGTGGCGCGGGCCGAGGAGGACCGGCAGCGGCTGGCGGAGATCGCCGCGCTGTCGCCGGGTGCGGGCAGGCAGCGCGACGAGCGGGGCCGCGCGTGATTCGCGCTCCTTGTGCAGGTTTGTGAGCGGTGCGGGTGCAGGCTTGAGGTTTTGCTAGGACTGGAACTAGGCCAGATTGTGTGATCGAATGGGTTGCGGGCATGAAGTTGGGGAAGCTGGGGTTGGGCAGGTATGAGGGAGCTGGCGAAGCGTGGTGGAGTTGCAGGCCCAACTTGCGGGGCTGGGCGGGTGAGTGTTTCATGAGGGGGCCGCAGCGCGAGGTTGGGTGTACCACATATGTTACACCCCAGCGGTGCCTTCTGCCTGTGCGCATGCCCACACATCAACCGGAGCCGCTTCCACGACACCCCCTGCGGGACGCAGGGAAACGCAACGGTGTACGTCGTAGTTGAGACCGCTGTCCGTCCGCCAATCCTGAGCGGCGGGGCCTCCGTCGTGGCACGCCGTCACGCCGCCACTCGTGTTTCAGCCTCCCTGGGGCGCGGGGCGCCACCGCACACGCTATGATGCACGCACACTATGTCATGATATTCGGCATACCACGAGAGTGGGCAACTGCTGTGGCGTGCTTTGGTGGTGCTCGACGGCCCATGGCCCACGGTGGCGCAAACCCGCGGCTTACACCCTGGCTTACAACTGCCTCACACCCGGAATACCAAGGCCGCACAAGTACCTCGGCTGTAGGCGGTCAACTCGAGGAATCTTGAATCACTCATTATGCAGTTCCACTGCAAGAGCTGCACGTTGGTAGGGCGGGTGGTTGAGGCCCGGGCGGGCGTAATGACGAGCGGTGTCGGGCCTGGTTGGGCGCAGAGGGCAACAGCGTACGATCGAGGGTCAGCCCGACGGGGTCTCGCGTGGCGCGTACCCCCTCGTAATCGTCGTCGTAGTAAGGCCGCAAATCTCATTCTTTGTCAATTCTTTGTCAGTGCTGTCGGCGCCGTCGCCACCATCAGCCGCAAGAGGAGAACACGTGGAAGCTTGAGTCGCCGTTTCTCAGGACCAACGCCCCAATCGCATCGTCACGCGGAAAGTCGCACATGTGGAGACGCCCACACCATACATACACCGGAACACACAGTCGAGCAGCATACCAGGACAAGGACATCTGGGATAAGTCTTCAGGGGTGGTCGTCACTGCTTCTGACACACGCCACCCTCAAGAATACACGTGTGATGGACCTCAACAATCAGCTTTTCATAGGTCCAGGAGGCTCCATCTACGCGCTGGTCCCTTCGCAGCATGAGCAAGACGACGCAGGCGCGCAGAGCCTCCAGCTGCCCTCTCGCGGGCGCTCGGCTTCAGAGGATGCCACGCTCGACCTCCTGGCTCAGCTTCTAGGCCGGCAGCTGCAGCAGGAGAGGCAGCAGCAAAATGTATTGGCCAGCGCCCTGCAGCAAGAGCTCATGCTCAGCTCTTTATCGGAACCACTGCATTGTATGGGCAGTGGCATGGCTAACGGGCAGGGCTTGCTGGGCGGTGCCTTTGGACTGGGCTCTGGCCCTCTGGACCAGGGGCGCGCGCGCGGCGACAACGGCGCCCGGCGCGCACCTGCAAGCACAAGCGCGGACTCTCCATCAAACAGGCAAGGCAGTTGACACGCGGGTGTGACTACGTGGTATCGCATCTTGTAGTACTTCTTCGTGCAGCGGAGATACGCGCAAGCATGTCCCTGAGCGGCACTTCTATTGCCATATATGAGACGTTGCTGCTTTTGTGGTTTGTTGAAATGGTCCGTCTGCCCGTTCCTGGTTTCGCGCAGTGACTCGCAAGGCTCTCCTCCGGCCAGCCGCCGTGGCGGAGGCCGCAGCAACGGGACCTCTATGCCCCTGAGCGCCAAGGAGAAGAACCGGCAGGTGAGACCTGGTGGTGTACGTGTCACCTGACGACGACACGTAGTACTTGTCCTGCGACCTCCTACTTACCCTGCCCCTCCTGTCCCACAGGCACAGCGCCGCTTCCGGGAGCGCCAGAAGGATCTCATCATCAACCTCAAGCAGCGCGTCGAGGACCTCCAGGCTAAGGTGGGCGACGATAGGGCAACGAGCCTTCACGCTGGACCTCGCGCCTGCGCTGCCGCCGCCGCGCGCAGCCGATTCAGGCCCACACGCTGGACCTCGCATGCAAGGCATCTCGCTAAACAACGGTTCATCCGGACGCACTTCGCTAGGTGTTATCTGGTTTTACTACCGGTGACAAACTTGCTTTCGTGTGATATGTACTCCTGTTATGTACCGCAGGCCGACCGCGGCGACAAGGAGATCATGGCGCTCAAGGAGGAGAACGCCATGCTGCGCGGCAAGCTGGAGGGCAAGCAGGGCTCGCTGGGCCCCTTGCAGCAGCACACGCAACAGCCGGGCCAGCCGACGAGGCAGCACGCTCCGCCGCCGCAGCAGCAGAACCACCACCACAACCAGCACCAGAGCCAGGCTAAGGCGCTGCAGGCACTACTCGCCTCCTTGAGCGGCGCCAACGGCGGCGGTGGCGGCAACCTGCTCGCCGAGGCCGCGGCTGTGGCGGAGCTGGCGGCAGCTGCCAACTCGATGCTCAGCGGCCGCAACGGCAACGGCGGCGGCGCGCGCGCACACGCAACCAGCTCGCCCGGCGGCGACCAGCTGGGTCGCGGCCTGGACTTGGGCGGTGGCGACCTGGGCCTGAGGGGCCTGAGCCTGGAGCTGCTGCGCGCCGGCCGCGGCGGCGGTTCCAGCCTGGGAGGCGTGGACTGCCGTGACGTGGATATGGACGCGGAGCCGCCGGCCCGGTCGCAGCGCGGCCGCAACTTTGAGGGCGCTTCGAGGGGCGTGGAGATCAAGACGGAGCACTGAAGGCGCACCACACCGGCGGTGTGGGCAAACTCGGAGCCGGTGGAGTTGGCTGAGCTGATCGTAACCTGACCTGCCCAGGGGCACGATAAGCGCTGCAGCATGATAGCGCCCTGGGTGGGATGGTCGGGAATCACATATGACGGATGGGCGGACTGCTGCAGTACTTCAACAATCGAAGGAGATCTCGTAGCAGTGAGGCTGCACACACTGAGCATGCGCTGCGCAGCCATCGCGGCCCTTTCGCCGATGTTTTGTTCCCGCTGTGCAAAGACCGGGCGCAGGGGTCCCCCGGCATAGCTGGCGGCGCCTCTGGACGCCCGGATGCTCCGTTGGCAAGCTGAGGACTTCACATCGCACGCTGTTTTGGGGTTGTACCGCGACAGCATTCGAGGGGCATTTGGCAGTCGTTTCTTTCAACGTGTGGCGCCCGCACCTTTGTTGGGGATCTTCGGCAGCGTTGTGGTGGGCATGGGTAGTCTTGTTTGCGCGCGTCCCGGTCCCGTTCTGTACCGGGGCTTGGATTGGGATGTCTGCACGAGGGTGAAGGGGCGGGGCTGGACCGGGCTGGATCTTCATCGTGGGCCTGGTTGGGTCTTCTGAATAGAGTTGGGTGTAGGTATAGAGGTCTGAAGTTCGGGGCCTACAAGGCCTGGGGCTGCCAGTGTGGGTCGGCGCGTTGGGCTTGGCGCCTGCGTGACCTGTGCGCATCTGCTTGGCTGCCGTGCTGTGTGCGTAAGCCCGTTCGGGCTTCCTTGGTAGGGATCCCCTAAGGCCCCTCGTTGCTTTCTCTAGCGCTGCAGCTCGGCTATTGTGCAGGTCCTGAACTGACGGAGCGCACGCGCTGCGCGCTGTTGCCATGCGCGCCGCGGTGCTGCCGATGTGCTCGTCTATTGTGTACGTCAGCCGCTCACAACTACAGCTGTCCCAGGATGTGGGCAAGCCTTGGCGCGCCGCGTGTGGTACTGTTGTCGGTGCCTGCCTTATTTGCATTCGTTATACGTGGAATAAGCCGTGTTCGCGAGGCTCACGCCCGGTCCGAGGCTCACGCCCGACGTGGCACTCTGTGCTCGATGCGGCTCACGCCCGGTCCGCTCGGCTCACGCCCGCGAGGCAACCCCCCGGGTCTCAGGCATTCCTTTGTTTGTACCGGCACTGTGGCATGCTAGCATGCTGTGTAGTTCGTGGTAGTAGTGTGGTTCCAGGCTCCTGCGTAGCGTGGTAGAAGCGGCACAGGCGAGGCTGTGAGATGTCGAGGCGCTATGAGGTTCAGGCAGCGCTATGACGGCGCGTGTGTGGCGCAGTAGCGGTCGGTCGCCAGGTGGCGGGTTGGGCTGGCCTGGGCTGCTGCGTCGGTGCCCGGGGCTGCGTCGGCGACCCTGTTTGGTGGTGCAGTGTCCGGCTCCGATCTTGTTGGCGCAGTAATGCCCCTCCAGTTACCACCGCCTGTGGTTTTGGCGGTGCGCGCTAGCGGATGTGGCAGCAAGCGCGTGAGTCTGTGTGACGAGGTCTGGGCTCCGCTGCCGCGTGAGCTCAACACATGCACCCTGCAACATATGTGGTTGACGCCGTCGCCCTCGCCCAGCCCCTGCGCGCCGGTCGCTGCGGGCACAGCAGCATGACCGCCGGCTCTTGGAGGTATCGTGGGTGCTAGTCGTCCCCTCACGAACACACCGCGTGTGATTCTATTGCTTTTCTTGAACGATGTACACACATGCACCCTGGCGGAGGTTCGCTGGATACCGTGCTGCCTTCGTTCGCGTTTCTCGTTTCATGTTCGCCGGGGCCAGTGTCCCCGTGAGGGCCGCCACGCAGACCCCGCGCACGTGCCAGCGATGCAGCTGCCCTACAGCGGCCGCAGTGTGCAGCGCAAGACACGAAGGTGGCAGCCGAGGCACAACTGGCTTACAGAAGGAGACTTCGACGTCCGAATCAACAATGGATGGGTTACTGGCAACCCCTAGCTCGGGCGCCGAGCGCGAGGAATCCAGTTAAAGAACCCGCTTTCTGGCACAACCGGCGAGGACGGTTGGGTAGGGGGCGCTATGACGGGCGGCGGATGCGATGTCGGGCACGCGGGGAGAGGCACGTGGGGAAGGGGGGTAAGCGCGAGCAGCCCGAGGGGGGTCTCGCAGGCAATTTCCCCCCTCGTGATAAGGCCGCAGTACTGAGGCCGCATTATTGCTTGCCTCATTATTGTGAACGTCTCCGCCACAAGCCCTTCCACAGGAAATCTTTGTAAAAACTTAGTCTCACCAGTCGGCGTGTGCGGGAGTGCCGTTTCTTCAACATCGCCCTCGCAAAATAACGCCGGGGCGCCGAGCCACACACAAAATTGATTGCACTGTAAATATATTTATATAAAACAGCGCGACCCGGGTTACGCCTGCCTCTTTACGGACGTCGTCGATGACTGTCGGTTCTGACCAGGGGAGATGCCCAGCCCGCTCTCCCGTGGCTTAAAGAAAAACAACGAAGCCAAACCCCTGAACCTGCGAGCCTGCGAATCCGTAAATTCATCTATCGCTTGGGGCGGAGCGCAATGACAGGTTGCATTGGCCCCGGGGAGGGCAACGCGTGGGTCAGGGGTGGGGTCAACTACCGGCTGAGGGTGTGGCGCAGAAGGCGGACTAAAAACCAATGCACGATAGGCCGGGTAGGTAACGCAAGCGTGCCTGCTGGCGCCTCGGGCTCGGCAAGGAGGAGACATACGCGAGGAGGGGGCATACGCAAGACGGGGTTCCTGCATAAGGCGCCACACCAGGGGAGACGGGGCTCCTCCCCTGCGCCACACAGGAACCCCACCCAACTACTCGTGGGTGGCGCTACGGCTTTGCCCGCGTTGGAGCTCTGGGCGGCATGACAGCGGTACGACCTTGCACACCTTGACGTTCATTCGCAGCTCCGCACCAATCCACCTTCACGTGGCCAGGCGACTTCTTCGTGGTCGGTGAAGCCGGTCGAATCTGACCCGTGTGCGACGCCTGCGATAGGGGCGTTGCCATGCTTTGCCGCGCGGGGCGTGTCGGTCCGCCATTGATCGTTGCTGGTGTGGCTGGAGCTCGGCTTCGGCGGCGGTCCCTGGGGAACGCTGCAGGACCAGGCCAGGGAGTGCAACGCTCGAGTTGCTCTCAGTCGGCATCGTCGTTGGGGCCGGACGTCCTCGCCCCCACCGCCGCATTGAGCAGCGCAGGCCGGTTTGTTGCAATTGCTGGCTCAGCTTCTAGGCCGGCCGCTGCCTTAAAGGGAGGCAGCAAACACAGAGCTTGCCTGCAGGCGCCCTGCAGCGACAACCCATGCGCCGTTGCTGATCGGAAGCTGGACATGTTCCTCACCGTGGCAAGAGTTGGGTACCGGTATCCCTTTCCCTCCCACCACATGGAGCCCAACGGCCACCTGGGCCATGCGGTCGTCATGCCCCTGAGCCCCTGGTGCCCCCGGCAAGGGCCTGGGCTACAGGAATCCAGCACGCGGGTTACAGTGCTCTGCCGGCAATGTGCCAACCGCTGCGCCCTCCGCCATCCAGCCCTGCCGAGGCCCAGCAATGCACCCGCACGTACAACGCAAGCAGGCCGCGCGGCCGCACGCTGGACCTCTCAATTGTCACTCTGCTGCACACCGTGGGTGGGCACACTCGCGCGCTCGCCTCCTGCGCTCGCCCCGCTCCACGCGTCGTAGCGTGGCGCCGTGCGCTCGTGTCCGGCATGCACCGGCAATGTTCACATCGCATCTAAGTTTAGGTGCTGTCCCCATCCCTGGGAATGGCAAGATGAATGGGTCAGCATGATCGCCCCGCAATCCCCCTTCTCTAGTCGCAGCGTCAGTAGAGGCGGACAATCGCGCCTCGGGGCCACCGGCAGTCCTAGGCACCGTCGCCGAGGCCCCTCGAAAATGGTCAAGGACACGCCGCCAGGAAGAGCCCCATCCAACCTCACACCACTGCGCAATCACATGGCTCATCACACCACTGCGCATGCATGCAAGAGAGCGCAACTAGCAAGCAGCTCGCCCAGCCAAATCCCCTTGTCGTACAATTAGCTACACACAGCCCCGCACCAGCCCCGCCGGGGCTTGTAGAGTGGGAGCATGGAAGCCAGAAGCCAGAGACGTTTCCGGAGCTCGGGGCTACCGCGGCGGCGACCCCTCGCCGCAGCGCAGCGGCGCGAGAGCCTCCAGGTCCAGTCCCGCGAAGAAGGGGTGCGCCAAGCACTGCTCCGCGCTGGGCCGCTGGCCGGGATTGGGGTCCGTCATGGCCGCCACCAGCTGCCGCAGCTCGGCCGGGACGAAGTCTGGCAGCGGATCGCCTCGCAAGAAGCCCAGCACGCGGCCAGTGCAGCGATGGTGGGCGGCGGCCACAGCCAGCAGCACGCCGGTGGAGAACACGTCGGCCTTGGCGCTCACGGCGGCGGGGCCCTGGCCGCGCAGCTCGGGCGCGGCGTACAGCGGCGTGGCGCTGAGCGGCGCGCCCGCCGCGCCGCCGGCACCAGCCAGCTGCGTAGCGCAGCCCGCGTCGCCGACCAGCAGCCGGCCCTCGGCGGTGCGCAGCACGTTGGCGGGCTTGATGTCCTGCGAAGTGGCAGGAGGAGGTGCTGCGTGAGAACCGAACCAGAACCCGCTCCTTGTGAGCTTTGCTAGAGCGGGCCCACGCCCTGCCCAGGCGCCGTGCCCCAGCCGCCTCCGCAGCCCTCGCGCCACGTGGCAGCCCCCCAACCAAACCCACCAGGTGTGCCACGCCCTGCCGGTGCAGCTCTGCCAGCGCCAGCAGCACCGACGCGCCCACCTCCGCCAGCCGGCGCGGCGGCAACAACGGCGCCTTGAGCGGCCCCGCCACTCGCCCCAACGCGTCGCTGAGCTCGCCCTCCAGGCTGCCTCCCTGCGCCAGCTCCAGCAGGAGCTCGTGCCGGTCCTCGTGGCAGGCGGCAGATAGCTGGCGCAGCATGAAGGGGCTGCGGCGGCCGGCGGCAAGGCCGGCGACCTCGCGGGCAAACAGGGCGTCGTCCTTGGCCCGCATGTGCGGGTCGCGGGAGCGGGGCATGGACTTGCGCGCGGCCAGGAAAGCTGCAAGGAGGGGAGGGGGTCGTGGTGTGGGGTTCAGGGATTGGCAGCGGGCGGCATGGAGGGAATGAAGGGACAGGTGGAGGAGCGGGCCCGGCAAGCGCCGGGCCGTGCGCCGGAGTGTGCAGGGCGAGAGGGGTGGGCAAGCAGCAGCGGTGCGGCACTCACTGTCTCCGCTCGGCGTGGCTATCTCGACGAGCTCCACGCGGCCGGCCGCTCCCGTGCCGAGCAGCTTCACGGCCTGGGCGCGCTCCAACCCGTGACGAGCGATAAATGCGGCGAGAGGGCTGGGGCCGGCACATAGGCTGCGCTCCGAGGCCGTGCCAACGCTGTCAGTTGAGAAGTCGCTGTAGAAGCTGTCGATGCGATCGGAGTCGTCGGCATCGGACGCATGGCCGCTGTGGTCGGTGGCGGAGTCGTGCGGGTGTTGCGGCCGCGCGAAGGGTGAGTCCGGTTGCTTGGTCTGAGGGGTGGCGCGGGGGGTGGCACCAGGGGGTAAGCAAGTTTGCTGCGCAGCTTGCACCGACGTGCTTGCCAGAGGCATTGAAGGTTATTGCTCACATCTAGAAGCGTCGTATGGGTAAGCTGCTGGCCCACGGAGAGGCCCAACGCCCGCGGTGAGCACATCGCAGCGCCCCCGCCAATAGCCGGAACGAATGGTGATAGCTAAGCTGTGTTCAAGGAGAGGTGGCTGCTACAATTCAAACTGAAGAAGTCAAAGAACAGGCGGCCTTCCTTGTAGGTAACAAAGTATCGCCTGAAGCGTCCACGCTGACTTTGGCTGATTGTATCAAAGACTAGTGACTGATGGCGCTGCGTCGTCGTTAGCCAGATTTCAAACAAGCTGGCCTCCGGTCCTTAAGGTGACAAGGTGCAGCGGTCCACCTCCAGTCGTGCGAGGGTCGTTGCACAATTGCTTGCAGTGCTTTCTATGCAGAGCTCGAATGCAAAGTCTTAGAGTATAGGCGGAGCCAAATGCAATGTCAACTGCGGTATGTCGGACTCGCCTACGGCACGTCCGACTCGAGGCGGCAGCTCCTCGAGCTGCTTCGCGCACGCTGTTTGCCCCCACCCAACTATACGTTTGCTTGAATTTCAGCTCGCGCTGTCATTTCCTGGGCGATGCAGGTAGTCACACGCCTCACGTCCGATCTCCGACTTCGCGCCTTCCTTGGCTTCGACCTCGGTCCGGCTGACGCTACAACGCTAGATCCCGACCTGGTGGATGACGTTGGCAACGCCGTTACCGTCCCTCACCCTCTTGTCTGCCGTCAGCGCCCCAGCCCCGAAGGAACTTCAGTCAGCGTCCCACGGCGCCCCTTCATGCCTCGCCCTCCGCCTCCGCCGCCAGCCGCGACGCCACAAGCTGCTCCATCAGGCCCGCCCCCACGTTGCCATACCGCGCGCCGTACGCCCGCACCAGCGCCGCCCGCGCCTGGCGGTACTCCTCGTGGTCCGGCCCGAAGCGCTGCAAGCAGCGCATCACCAGCTCTGCCGTCATGCTGGTGTGCTCGTCGCTGCCGGGGCTCACGGCCTCGACAATGCGCGAGCACACCGCCAGTGCCTCCGTGTCCACGACAGGGGGAGGGGGCGCAGAGATGCGCCGGGACCCGCCGCCGCCGCGGCGGCGGCCGTCGCCGCCGTCGTCCTCCTCGCCCAGCGCGGCCTGGGGGGTAAAGAAGAAAGCGGGCGCGAGAGGTCGGGCAGGGTGACCTTCTATACGTTGGGTTGGGCCTAGGGTTGCAGCTGTGATGCTATCGGCGCAGCCCTCGTAGCCGTCCCTCCCTCGCAGCCGTTCCCCCCTCGCGGCCCTCCCGCGTCAAGCCCGGGGCACCTGCAGCGCTCCCAGCGCCGCCGCCGCCGCCAGCTCGTCCGCGCACAGGCTCATCAGGTCGTACATGTCGTACACGGAGGCCTGGGGCGCCGTCCGCAGCGGCAAGCAGGGGGGAGCGAGGGCACCGAAACCGGTGCAGCTATTAGGGTCAAGCTCAGGCGCGAGCGTGCGCACCCGCAGCAGGCCGCGCGTGCCCAGGTCCTCCTCGCACCGTGACGACAGGAGGGGGCCTCCCACGGCCCGCCTGACCCCCTGCCTCCCCTCTGGCCGCCCCGAGCAGACCCCACCTGCAGCCAGCGGCGCACGCGGGCGTTGGGCTTGGGCGTCGCCGTCCGCAGCGCCGCCTCGACCTCGGCCTGCAGCGCCGCCAGCCGGTCGCGCGCCGCCGCCACCGCCGCCGTGTTGCCCTCGGCGATGGCCGCGTCCAGCCGGGGCGCCAGCTCGCCCGCGGCCGTGTGGGCGGCGGCCAGCGCAGCCGCGAGCGGCGTGCCAGAGTACCTGGCGGCAGGGCAGGGCAGGGCAGGGCAGGGCAGGGCAGGGTAGGGCAGGGTAGGGCAGGGCAGGGTAGGGCAGGGCAGGGCAGGGCAGGGCAGGGCAGGGCAGGGCAGGGCAGGGCAGGGCAGGGCAGGGCAGGGCAGGGAGGCGCGCAGGGGCGTGGTGTGCTGGGTGCCGTGCGCACTGTCTCTGCCACCGGCCCCGGAATGCGCAGGTGGCGGCTCGCCAGCCTCAGTCTTGGTCACGACGCAGCACCCATTGTGAAGCATGCAATTGATCCTCCACACGCATACTTCACTACACGGCCGCCACATGGCTAACGGCCAACGGCCAACGGCCAAGTGACACTGCGCAGCCGTCCCACGCCAGCCCCTAGCCCGGACGCAGCCACGCTGCCGCTGTTACGCCCAGCCGGTGCCTGGCAGCCCCCGGGCGCGGACCTGTCCTCCGCGGTGCAGCGCGCGCAGCCGCACTCAAAGCCGTACTGCTGCCGCAGCTCGGCGCGGCGGACCGCCAGCGGCGCCGTCAACAGCGAGCCGATCCAGTTGAGCGTCACATCCCCGCCTGCGGCAACGGCGAAGGCGGGCGGCGCGTGACGGGCAGCGCGCAGCAGTCAGGCCGGGACGGGAGCAACGCGCCTGTGGGCTGCTTCACTGGAGGCCCTGCCCGGCCGCTGGCGGCGGCTGGCGCGGAGCGGGCCGCACCCCACAACCGCCCTGCGCGCGCCCTCACCCTGCGGCACGCCCTCCACGGTGAGCCCACAGCAGTCAGCGGCCGAGCGGCCCACAGCCTACCCTCCCCGCGCTGGCCCCCCCCTGCGCCAGCCGCTGGCCGTCCACCCCAGCCCGCTCACCCTGCTGCACCTCCTCGGCCGCCCGCAGCAGCAGCCTGTCCCCCAGGCAGTAGGCGGTGGCGTTGGGCGAGCAGCTGTGGGCCGCGAAGGCCGCCTCGGGCCACAGCGCGATGTGGCCGCGGGGCGCCTCGCCGCGCAGCATGCACAGCGCGAGGTCCTGCGCCCGGGACAGGGGAGGGGCGGTTGGGGAGGGGCGGTTGGGCAGCGCACCCGGGGCGCTGGGGATAGGGATGTGCGGTGTAGGCATGGTGGTGGTGGTGGTGGTGGTGGTGGTGGGAGCGCACGAGGGGCGCTGGCGAGGGGCCACGGGATGCGCCGCCCACCTTTCCCTCCCCCCCTTTCCCAGCCGCTCCCCCCACCTGGAACTCCTCGCCCAGGCAGTTCATGTTGACCAGCCGGTACAGCTCCTCCTGCCCCGGCAGCGGCGCGGAGCGGGGCGCCCGCCCGTCCGCCGCCGACTTGGCCACCAGCTCCAGGAACGCGCGCTTCACGGCGCCACCGCCGCCGCCGGAGGCGGCGGCCGGACCGCCGTCCGCGCCCGCCTCCGCCGCGGAGCCGCCACCGCTGCCGCCGCCGCCGTGGCCGCGCCACAGCTGCCCCAGCAGGCTCTGCTGCAGGTCCGTCAGGCCCTCGGCCTTGGCGCCCCGGGGGCCCCGCGGCCGCTGCCCGGCGGCGCCCTCCTGCCCCGCAGGCGCCAGGCGGCCCGCCATCTGGTCCGCCAGGTCCTCGTTCTCGGGCGTCTCGCCGCGGGCGCAGTAGCGGATGCCCAGCGGCAGGCTCACAGCCAGCAGCTCGCCCGGGGCCAGGGCGCGGCTGGCGCGCATGCGCACGCCTCGACCGCTGGGCAGCGCCGAGGCGGGCGGTGGCGACGGGGCGGTGGAGGCGGGCGCGGAGGCAGAGGGGCGGGGTGGGGGCCGGGCGGCGGGGCGGCCGGGCGGCAGGGTGGACAGCTCCAGGGGCCCCAGGAACCAGGGCGGCAGGCCGGGCGGGCGCATGGTGGCGATGAAGGCGTCGCGCAGGTCGCGGATGGCCAGGTCGGCGGCGGCGGGGGCGGGCGAGGGCGCGGAGGCCGGGGCGGGGGCGGAGGCGCCCTCCTCGCCGTCGGCCCCGGGCTGCTCCTCGGAGCCAGCGGGGCTCTGGGATCCAGGCTGCTCCTGCTGGTCCTCCTCCTGCTGGGCCTCCTCCTGCTGCAGGCTAAAGCCCAGCGCGCGCATGTTGGCCAGCGCCCGTGCGGGGGTCTGGGCAGTGCGGGGGCCGGCCAAAGGGCAGAAGGGCAGGCCAGGGCGGCGTGGGTGATGACGAGGGGTGGCCGAGGGCCCGGCTGCGCGGCAGGGGGGCAGCGGCCCCTCGGCAGGTGCCTGCGTGCCCCTGGCCATGCAGTGCCGGGGCGCTGACTCCGGGGCCTTGGGCACGGCCAGGCTGCGTGAGCGCTTGCGGACCACGACGGCCTGGCGCGGCTCGCTGCCCGTACCAGCGGCCCAAAGCCCAACGCGCTCACCAGGGGGCCATCATCGTCTTCGTCCTCGCCATCCTCCCCGCCCGCGTCCTCGTCCTCATCCTCGCCGCCCTCGCCGTCCTCGTCCTCATCCAGGTCGTCAATGCCGCTGACCTCGATCCAGAACCGCGAGCCGTCCAAGGGGTCGTCCGCGGCAGCGGAGGTCGCGCCAAAGCCGCGGCCGCTGACCGCTGCAGCCGCAGCGGCAGCACCAGCCGCGACGGCGGCGCCAGCCGCCGGGCCGCTGCCGCCAGCCCTTGCCAGGGCCTGCGGAGAGGGCGCGAAGCCAGTGGATGTCGGCGCAGGCCTACGGGGCAGGCTTGGCAAGCTTCAGGAGAGTTTAAAGGTTTGCTCAGGGCCCACCTGCTTTGCGGCAAGCGAAGACGGGTCCGCGCGCCCGACCACGACGATGTCGTCGTCGGGTATGCTGGCGCCGTCGTAGTCATCGTCATCCTCGTCGTCGTCATCCCAGCGACGTCGGCTGCGTAGGCTCGCACGGCCCGTGCCCCGCCCCCGGCCGCCGCGGGCCGAGGACCGGCCGCGCGCGAACTGCTGACCCCCGCCGCGACCGCCAGCGCTGCTGCCGCCGCCGCGAGCTCCGCTGCGCCCAAAGCCTCGGCCCCCACGATCGGTGCCGCCACGACCACCGCGGCCCTCAGGCGCTGCACAGACGACGCGCAAGCTGAGCCGGCATGGCACACAAATTGCGACCGGCCGGCATGGCGCTGAGGAAAGCCCAGGAGGGTGCATGCTGGATGATGTGGACCCCAAGTAAGTTTTCAGCAGGTTTCGCACATGAACAGCGACAGGCGACGCAGCAATGTTTGTCGGGAACGGCGGCTTCTTGGTGAACTCAAGCAGCAACTAAGCGGATATAAAGAAGGTAACTGCGAAAGCTAGCGCTTGATCACTGGTGCGGATTTGTGACCGCTTCGGAACTAGGAACAACTGGCACGACATCCCCGGCTGTGGCCCCCGACGCCCCGAGCCCTGACACTCAGGTTGTCTGCCTCAGCCGTCAGCACCGCTTGCCCGCCACCACGACGTTAACATATGTCTCCAGTAAAAGTACATCGTGGTGGACGATCATAGCCTTCATAGGGGAGGACGGGTAGGGAAGGTGGGCAGGCGGAAGCTGCGGCCCGCCGGATCAACAGCTCGCGACAGGCCCCTCGCTGACGCCGTGTACTCCTATCATGAACATACATACTCATGACTCACAGTCATTTCCATTGAGTGTGTAACAACACAAGCCACGCGAACGCTGCTTGGTGTTCCCCTTCAACTTAAGGCGGTTGCGCGCGCCCGCTCGTGCAAACCCTTAGACGACAGGCCCCTCAGCATGCGGATGCAGACATATGTTAGACACCGGCTAGCGGCTAGCTGCGCCGTGGTAGCGACATTAGCTTACTTGCTTCTCGCAATCGTCGCTCCTGTGGCCAACGGCGTGATCTTTCGTAAGTTAAGCTGTATTCTGCGATCATGTTGAGGCATCGATCACCACTATAGCCGTGCCTGCAGCTTTGCCAAACGTGCCCGAAGAGGCTGCTGCGGCTCCGGGTAAGGCTGCCGTTTCGGCCACGTGCGCACGCAACAGCTGCAGCCCATTGCAGCCCAGTCCTTCCCCCAGTGCCAACAAGGCAAGTACCCACACAAAGTGCTGCTTGCTCGAACTACGTGCCACAGCGCCTGCATACCCCGGGCTGCCGCTGTACGGGCACCCGGCTGCCTCTTCACCGGCGCCGGCTTACGGCCAACGTGATGCGCCACCCCTACCTCTCGTCACACCGCCTCCACCGCCTCCCCCGCCGCCGCCCCCACCACCTCCGCCGCCTTCACCACCACCGCCGTCTCCGTCGGAACCGCCCACAAGAGGTGCGCTGGCCAGCAGAGGCAATGTGCAGGACGCATCTCCTACGTCGTCGTGCTCTGATGTACCCAGTACATGAGCTCGAACGCGCCCACCCCATCGCTGCTGCTCCCCCTGCAGACGGCGCCGTGCGGTTGGTTGGCGGCAGCGGGCCCCACGAGGGCCGCGTGCAGGTCCACTACCACGGAGGCTGGGGCAGCGTCTGCAACACGCGGTGGACGGCGACGGAGGCTGCGGTGGTGTGCTGGCAGCTGGGCTTCCTCCGGAAGGACGCGCAGCCGGCCTTCTTTGGGGCTGCGCTACCCGGCAGCCGCTTTCTGCTCGACTATGTGGACTGCACTCCAAGCATGGACGGCACACGCGCGGTTCCACGCCAGAGCCTGAGTGACTGCGCGGCAAACCCTCTAGGCATGGTCACCTGCGCGCTAGGCCACGCCGCGGCCGTGCGCTGCGCCCTACCGGTCCAAGCCCCACCGCCCCCTCCGCCCGGCGTCGGCTGGCGTCGGCCTCCTCCGCCCTCACCTGCCGGCCCGCCCGCCCGCCTGCCCGCGGAGTGCGGCAGTTTCCTGCGGCGGCTGCGGCTGTACCGGGACGTTGTCGGCGACCTCGCTACCCGGACCAACATCACCACGCCCAGCTGGCTGGCGGAGGACCAGCTGCCGCAGGCGCGGACAAGTGAGCCTGCGTAGCAGACGCTGCGGTCGGCCAGCCCCGTCTGGCCCTTGTGCAGTGCCCCCACGCTCCTTGCCGTCGCTGCCTTCGCTCGCCCCTCCCCCTCCCCTTCGGAGGCTTGCGACTAGTTGGTCATTCCCATTGTACATCCCCCTCCCGCGCAGCTCTGCCGCATGGCTCGCTGCAGCTGGTCAATGGTCCTCCCCACGGTCAAAGCGGTGTCGTGCAGCTGTCGTACTGCGGCTACCTGGGCACGCTGTCCATGGAGGGGCTGCAGCACCTGGAGGCCTGGGGCACCCCGCCCACGCGCGTGCGGGGTCTGACGCAGGTGGCCGTCCACGGCGCCACCCTAATTCTTGAGGCGAAGTACGTCAACGCGCTCCGAGCCGCCGCGGTGTGCCACCAGCTTGGCTTCCTGTACAGCAGGTGGGCCCCGCGGGGCCGAGTGATAGCGACGAGACGCTTGTGCAGCAGCAGTGTGCTGCGTGGCGGCAGCGGGCTTGGCCGCGATGACCCTCCTGGACGTAGCGGCTGCCAGCCACCTGCTGCCTTTGCTCCCAACCCGCTGCGTTGCCCGGCACTCGCAACGTCGCTCGCTGCGCAGGCACCTGCGCGGCACGAAGCGGTTCGGTGTGGGCCGAGGCCTCGTGTTCGACGGCGCGCCGGTGTGCACGCCCGGGTCCGCCTCGTTCGTGGCCACCCTATTCCACGACAAAGCAGAGGTCCCGGGGAGCTACGGCCAGGTGTGCAGCCGGCGCCTACCCAAGCAGCGCGCGCCTCAGGCGTGCAGCCAAGCCCCAACGCGCTCCGTTGTCGCTTCACGCGCCATCGGACCGGACCTGACGGGACACGCAAGCCACACCACGCGACCTCCCTGTGCGCGCGCTGGCGCCCGCAGTTGTTCCCGGGCGCCTGCCGGGAGCTGGACGTGCAGCTGTCCCCTCATGTCCACGACACGGACCTGTCCGTGGAGTGCTTCAACCACCCCGATGAACTCAAGCCGCCGCCCTACAGCCCAAAGAGAGGTGCGGCCGGAGGTAGATGCCAGCTGGAAGCTACCCACGCTCTTGGCACGCGGCAGTGCCAAGCGCTTGGCGTAGCCCCGCAGCCTTGCGGCTGACCAGCGAGCTCCATGCGCGCCGGCACCTGCCTGACCCTACTCCCCCGCTGCACTGTACGCCGCCCATCCGCCGCAAGGCGACCCGCCCGTGGGTGCCGTGAGACTGATGTCGTTCGACACGAGGCGCAAGATGTGGGCGCCAGCCTCCGGGCCAGAGGGTTACGTGCAGGTGGGTGGGACCGTCCGCGGCGCCATGGCGCGGCTGACAGGCGCTCCGCCATGCTGCCGCCCGCCCACACCGACCCAGCAGGACTCAGTGCGACCCAGCGAGGCGCCCTCGTTCCCTTTCAATCCCTGACTCATCCAGCGCCCAACCTCAACCACGCAACCCCGTGATGCGTGGCCCGCTGGCAAAACAACACCCGCCGGCCCCCACGCGCCCCATGCCACCCTGCTCCCTACCCGTCCCAGGTCTTCCGAGAGGGCAAGTGGGGCACTGTATGCAGCGCCGGCTGGGGCGACGCAAACGCCGCTGTGGCCTGCCACCAGCTGGGCTATCCCCACGGCGGCCGGGCCTCGGGCCTTACCTTCAGCGCATCGGATGCGCTGTACCGCTGGCGTCCTATGCACATGGCACGGGTGGACTGCTCCTCCGGGCCGTGGCTTGACGAGCCAGACGGCGGCGGCGCTGCCCGCCTGGTCGACTGCCCCCACGACTCGCCGGCAACCTGCTCGCGCGTGGCCTGCTACTACGCCGATGTGGCCGCCGCCCGCTGCACCACGACGCCTCCACCTGCGCCGCCGCCGTCTGGGGCGCTGCCCGCGCCGGCCTGCGGCGCGTGGCCCTTGCCGCCGTGCATCGTGCCTCTCCCGCTGCCGGTCTTGTTTGTTAACGCGCCAGATGGACCGGCTGTCGCCCCCGCCTCGACCTCACCCGAGGCATCCGATGTGTCGCTGCTCGCCGATGAGCAGTCCCCCAAGAACAGCGTCGCCAGCGCGCTGGGGACGGTAACTCCGGACCCGGAGCACGAGCACCCGCTGCCGCCAGGGCCCGCCAACGCCTCCGACTGTGCCCAGCACGCGTGCATCACCTTCTCTTACTCGGCTGACCTGGGCCCGGGAGAGCCGCTCTTCCCCTTCGACGCCTGCCAACGCTTCGAGCGCTACCTGACGCAGCTGTGGCAGCGCTTCCAGGGCCAGTCCCCCGCGCCACCGCCGCGCGGCCCACTTGTCGGACTGGCCACGCTCTTTGCCTGCACGCCGGCCTCCCGAGCCCGCCTGGCGGCCGCCATCGGCTGCCCCTCCATCGACGTCGATGTGGCGTTCGGCAACCTCACCGCGTGCGGCCAGGTTGGCGACGCTGTCGGCTTCAGGGACTACCTCAGATTCGGGCCTTACTCGGACATCCACACACCTCTCAATATCCCCGACGGCAGCGTCGCGCGCCTGGAGGACGACTACGCCAGCTCCAGCGGGCAGTGGACATACCTCACGGTCGAGTGGTGCGACCGCAAGGACTCCTGGGGTAAGTCCAAAGGGGGTTAAGTGGCGCCCTCCATTCCATGTTGGTGGGGACTGCGGGTGCGTGGGGGTTGTGGCGCAGACGCGACGGGGCGTCCCGGCCTGACGGGCGTGACGTCCGCGCGCCGGCAGCACCAGGCGCTGTGCGCTGGTGCCCCGCAGCCTGCGCTGGGGGCGGCAGCCGCGCAGGGCAAGGGCAAGGGCTTGCACGCGACGCCTCTGTCGCCCGGCCCCCGCCCTGCACACGCCCGTGGCCCCGCCCCCCCGGCCCCAGGCGCAGCGGGCGCCAACTCGCGGGTGCGGCGACCGCTGCTCAGCCCGCCCCCGCAGGCGCCCATGGGAGGCGGCTACGACTACGCGGGGTGAAGCGAGGGCTGCGCAGTGCGGGGGGAATGAGGGATGCTGCTTGCGGCCGGCCCGCCGGACGGCCGGCGCGCGGCTTCGCCGCTGGGCGGACCCGCTTACGAGACTGGAGTTTAGGGGAGCGCGTGTACTGGGGCTGGTCCTTCGAGCAAGGTAGAGATGGCGACTGCCGTACTTGCAAGAGCGGACACATTGCGTTGCGGGATGGCAGCGCCACTGTCTTCATATTTGGGCAAGCTTGTGCATCACTCCTATTGCTCAATTCCATTGGTTCATGGCTTTGACGGGTATGCGCGTGGAACCGGATCACGCTAGGCCAGCGAGGTTGCACGCGGGCTGGGTCAGAAGGGCGTGGTTGACGCTTTGGATCTATCATGTGTGATGTGTGTTCATGTATAAGTTTTCAGTAGAAATGGGGGGTATGCCCCTTCACACAATCCGGATGGGGCCACCTCGTCAGTAGCACGCCCAGCGCAGCACGCCCTAGGTGTTGGTGACACGTTGGTCGTGCGTAGTAAGCAAGCAAGCGGGGATGCGTTCAGGTGCAAGCCGTATGGCAGCCACCTCCAGAAGCGACGGGTGGGCAAGAATGCAGGCATCGTGGGGGCGGGTTGAGCAGGGGTGCGTACGACACATGGTACAGCGGCTGCAGTTGCCTGAGTGTGCGCGCCTTGCGGGCGGCTGCGTCGGGATGCATATCTCGGCAGTCCACACGGGGGTTGGTGAGCGGTTGCTTGCGGTCGTAGGCGCGGTACGTACGGTTGAGACGGCAGTGGGTGACATGCGGCAGGCGTCGCACTCGGGGAAAGGAAAATGGCGTAAAAAAAGTGGCGTAAATCCGCGAGCACATCCCAGGTGCCAGGCTTACGCATTATTTTTGCGAAATAAAACTGCAGCGTTGAGGGTGTTCTTGTCGTGGACGGCACTAGAAGATCGTATGTTACATTGCTAATTAGCTGGGGGAGCGAGGGGATGGAGTGCCACCATACTTATTGATGATGTAGGATGATGTAGGATGATGTAAAAAATGCGTAAATCCGCACCGCGTAAATCCGCTAGTATAATAACT
>BDDC01000169.1:69532-80281 GCA_001662425.1 Chlamydomonas sphaeroides | reverse complement strand
CGCCTCCGCCGCCCGGCCCATCGCCGCCCGGCCCATCGCCGCCGCCAGGGCGGAAGCAGGCCGGGCGCCCCGCCGGCCGCGCGAGCTGAATGTGTGCTGCGGCGGTGCACGGCGGACGATGACAAGAGACGACGACAACTGCTCAAGGTGCACTTAAGACAATAGACTCTCGTATGTGCGGCTGCCTAGACCTACGCCTCGCGCCCCTACGGGGGCGAGCAATGAGGGATGTTCGCGATGGAAGCTTGTCAAACCATATCCGGAGCTGGCGCCCGGCAGGATGGGGTGAGGCAGGAGGGGCTCCTCGCTGTGCATTATTGCAAAGAGAACAGGTGGACCCATGGCAGGCCGCTCGCAGCTTTATGTGCGCCACCGGGTCGCGGGCCGGCCGCATACGCCGCCGCCATCCGCCCCTGCCCTGACCCTGGCCGCCTGGTGCCAGACATCGGGTGAATGGGAAGTACTCGGTTCCAAGCTTAAAGATAACTCCTGCTGGCCGGCACACGCGCGTCATCGCATCCGGGCGTGCATGTGCATTCAGTTGAGGGCGTTCGCCTGACTTGGCGGCTGCTTGCGGCCCCGACCCGGACAGCGCCTTTGGGCTGCCGACCCCGCACCGACCTTGGCGATGCATATGAGTGCCACGCAACACGCTGCTCCCCACTGTGCTCCACCTCGGCTCGGCATTCCCGGCGCTGCTCTGGTACCTGCATGGCTAGCTAGGGCTCGCGCTGCTACGGCAATAGGTGGGAGGGCAGCGCCGGCTGGCCCCATCAACCCAGGACGCAAAAGGTGGCGCTAGGATGTTGATCGGGGCGTTGGATTTGCCACAAAGACTTTTTCATGTTGAACCAAAGGATGGAAGCAGCGGCGTCTGCTGAGGCGCGGGTTACATGGGTGGGCCTCGCTCAATGCTGCATACCGGACGCACGCTGGGCTCCTGTGCACGGCACGCGCCGCCAGCAGCGGCGGCTGCGGCCGGGTGCGACGCACACGTCCCAGCCAGGTGCGCTCTGCTCACGCCGCCGCCTCCGCATCTATCCAGCTCAGCTTTGCATCTATCTGGTGCGCCATGCGGGCAGCGCGCATGCTGCGCTGCGTCCTCCTGTTGCTTTGCGTGAAGCCTCGCTGGGCGCCTCGGCCCACACCAGCTGCTGTACGTACCGATTCCACGCACTGCCGCCTCCCTCGTAACAATAACACGCCATCGCTGCAGCATACATACGCTCCATTTCTCATATACAGCCCAGCCTTCGGAAGCAGCACAAACACAAGTACACACACATGCTGCCTTCCCAACTATGTCTCCTCCTCCCTGACACCCTGCTTCTGCCTCTCAGGCTCCTGGATGGCCCCTAAAGCAAACCAAGCCATAGTTGACAGCAAGCCAGCCAGTGGCCCAAGGATAATGATTATTGCAAAGCATTTGTTCAATTCACCGAGCTATTGAGTTCATACAATAATTTACACATACATTCCCACTCAGGCCCTCGGCGATCAGGCTACAGAGCCCGAGGCCACCGCCCTACGCCCGCCGGCCGCAGCTGGGGGAGGAGCCTGCTGGCGACGCGCACGCAGCCCCGCTCACAACAAACGCAGCGCCAAAGGTCAACACTCGACCGTGCGACATGACGTGGGCCGAGCGAGGCGCCACCAAGCCAGCGCCGCCGCCGGGGAGCGAGCTGGCGGCGAGCGCCAGGCGTCCCGGGCCCAGCACACAGGCCGGCAGCTGCTGTGGCTGGGACCAGCGCGGTGCAAGCGAGTCGACGGCCGGGAGAGGGCTAACGAAAGCGGCCGGCGCCGACGACCCCGGCGAGGAAAGGGCCGGTGCCGTGCGCGCGCCAGCTGGGTTTGTGCGGCGCGCCTTGGGGGTGGGCTCCGACACCGCGGCACCGGCCATCCCAGGCATGGCCAGCCCCAGCCGCTGCCGCTTGCTGACACGGGGCGTACCCTGTGTGGGGAGAGGTGGGAGGTGAGGGCATAGCGCGGCAGAGTTAGTCACGCACGGGAGCAGGTCGGGTTACATAAAAGCTGCGGTGACTGGTGCCGACCTCTTTCCCAACCCACCGTGCCCCGCCGCCCTCTCTCGCTCTCTCTCACCTTGAGCACGGGCAGGCCCTTCACCTCCAGCCAGGCTCCCAGGGCCATGTCCTCCGCCACCACCTTGATGGAGGCGTGCCACTTGGCGCTGGCCGAGCCGCCCTCCTTCTCGAAGCGGGAGCGGCTCACAAACTGGTTGTTCCAACGAATGCAGTCCTGCAAGTGAGAGGGCAGGGTGGGTACGGGGGCAGAGCAGCGGTCAGCAAGCTAGCGGCACAGCGAGCAGCCGAGGAGGGACGGTCACGGGCATGGACTTCAAGAGTCGCAACTCGGCGCCCCTGCCCTCCTGCGTGCTCCACCGCACCTGGTGCTTCATGTAGCGGCATGGGTAGAACTCGCCGCGGGCCGTCACGCGCCGCTTATCCCTGCTGCCCGGCCCTTTCTGCCAGCCGTAGGCGATGACCTCCACCGGGCCCGGCAGGTCGCGCGCACGCCCCGAGTGGGAGCAGCCAGCACCCTCCGTACTACTGTCGTCGCGGACTTCCGAGGCGTCGCTGGTACCAGCGCTTTGACTGCTCGAGTCCTCGTACTCCTCCTCCTCCTCCTCCTCCTCCTCCTCGACCTCACTTGAGCGCTGGCGCTTGGCTCCAGAGTGGACAGCAGAGGCAGGCGTCACCGTGAGGGATGGCTGCGGCTGCTGCTGGATTGGCTGGGGCGCTGGCTGCGATCCACCGGCGGAAGGCCCGAGTGCTGCGCCAGCGATGGGGTAGGCAGCAGCGGCGGGGACGACGACGGCAGCAGCGGGGGCGGGCGCGCATGGCTGCGTCCGACTGGGCGCTAGCGAGTAGCTGCTGAAGGTGTGCTCTGACCACAGCTCTTGCGAGGGGCAGCGATGCGGCTGTTGAGCGCAGGGCTCATCAGCCCAAGGGGTGGCGGGGCTGGGTGGGGCCGAGGGCGCGGGTGGGTCGCAGCCGAGGTGTGGCTGGGGAGGGCATGGCTTGCCTGTCAAGATGTTGTAGGTCTGAGTGCTGCCGACGTTCACTGTGGATGTGTTGGCGTCGTGGAGGTCGTCGGGCGCGCATGACAGCACAGACGCGAGGAATGCGTCCCAATCGCTGTCGCGGTCACCGTCGCCGAGGGAGAGCGCTGCGGGTTGCACGTCGATGTATTGCTTTAAGGTCATCATGGTGGATTGCTTGCTTGTCGGCCACTCGGTGATGCTATCTATTTAGTCGCGGTGATGACAACGCGCGACCTCAGACGACCTATGTCGTCCAGGCATAAATATGAGTCTGTGCATACAGGTTTAGATGCTCGAGCAGTAATAGTGGCGGGTGTAGTCGTCGGGTAGCGCATATGAAGACTTAATGCAGGTCTGGTGGTCCTCCGCGCCGGTCCGGGCCGCGGCGGGCCGCGTGTCCGGGGCCCTCCTATGCCGTTGGTCTGCTGTTGGTCCCGTGCGCAGACCAGACCACATCTGCCGTGCAAACATACCAATGGCTACAACACACAACACGGGTGACCCGAAAGGACCGAGGCGAGGACGTTCCACAGGTGCCATAATCAACCAGCTTACCTTCAGCTCCCCCGCAAGATGCCGAGGTGTCAAGCCCTTGCCGCACGGTGTCACATGCCGCGGTGATGAGGGGCACTCGGCACCAAGCTGGAAGTAGACCCATGCTGGCCGGCAAAAGCGCATCGGTGGAGAATGAGACGTCCCCGACCCGGACAGCGCCGCTGGCCTGCCAGCCCCGCGCGCACCTGAGTACCGCCCAGCAGCTACGCCCTCCCACGGTACGCCCAGCTGCCCGCTGTGCTCCGCGTAGGCTCGGGCCCGCCCAGGGCAAACACGCTGCACAGTGACTGTCCTGCGGCTGTCTTGCGCGTGCATGCGCGTGTGCGTGTGTGCCAGGGGTGGCTTCCGGCACCTCGGACTTGATCGGCCTCTGCCGCCTGCCTTAGACTCGAAGCTGGCGCATCAGCGGTGTTCAAAGCATGGGGTAGGGGGAAGTAGGTCTCCCCTGGTGCAAAGCAAGGCTTCAAACTCAACCCGGCCCTCGCCGTAAAGGGCGGAGGGTTCGATGAATGCCGCATCAGGGACGGGTTAAGCAGGGGTTGGGTGCAACGGGTACGTCGCGCGTCCCGCCACAGGTCCCCTGACCCTGATCCAAGCAGCCGGGTACGCAGCGTGGCTCACTCCAACCGTAGTCCTGTTACAACGCGCGGGCCTTGTATGCCCGGGCACCGCAGCCCAATGGCATCTCGGCCCTTCGAGCTTCAATAATACTGTTTCGCAACTAACATACAAAGAGACATTCGGCGAGCCCATCATGCATGGCAATTATCTTGACACATGCATGCGCCCCACGTCGGGGACACGTGGGAGGTCCTTGCCATGCAGCAGCATACATGTACACGCAGGACGGGATATGCAATAATACGACAGCTGTAAACGCACGTACGTACATCAACCCATCATCACGCACACCTGCGATACTGCATGCACGCCCCCAGCACCTGCCCTGCCTTCCCGCGCGATTGGTTTGCACCCAAGATCATCACCTATGTACCTCCCGTTCACACGAGGGCTTAAGCTACACGTGCTCACGCTACGTGAGCCACAAGTAAAGCCACATCGCCCCAGGCGTGCTGCGGGACCGTTTGTTGCCGCCTGGGCGCGACGCCCGCCCTCATGCCCGCATGCAATCTAATCTTAATTTGCAAAGCATCCGCGAACACAACGCATAGTCAGAGCCAACTGTCTGCACGTACGCCAGGCGGCACGGGTCACTCGCGAGAAGTCCAATCGGATCTATATGTGTCACGCCAAGAAGCAAGCCGTTGCACACCCCGGTGAGCGAGCTGCTTATCTAACCGCAACTGTGCATGCCGTTTCGCAACGAAAACTATAACGTCTGCAATAAGAGCAATAAAGCACACGTGCCGAATCACATACATCTCTACGTTAAATCTACACGTGTATGTCCCACGCACCACGAAGACGCCGCTATGCCGCCACGCCCCAGACCTGCAGAGCGCCGCCGGCCGCCGGCGCTGACCGGAATGCCACGACCCCCGGCCCGAAAGTGAGCACGCAGCCGTACGACATGGAGCCGGGCTGCCCAAGCGAAAGCGCGTTCGTATCGCTAAGGAGCGAGTCCGTGAGGGGGCAGCAGGGGGCCGGAGCCGGAGCGGGCATGCTGGCTGGCAGCTGGAGCGGTGCCGAGCACAGCGCAGACAGAGGTGCGGCCGCCAGGATGGGACGACCGAGAGCCGCCGGCGCTGCTGGCGTGGTCAGGGCCGGCGCCAGGGGGGAGGAGAGCCCCGGTGCCGTATGCGCACCGGACGGGCTTGCGCGGTGCGCCTTCAGGTTGGGCTCCGACGCCGCGGTGGTGTTCGCCCTCAGGGCGGCGCCGGTCTTCAGTGGCATAGCCAACCCCAGCCGCTGCCACTTGCTGACGCGGGGCTTGCCCTGAAGTATGACATGATGGTGGTGAGGGCAGGGCACGTCAGAGTCGCTCGGGCACGGGAGCAGGTCGGGGTACATAGAAGCTCCTTACCTTCCCGCCCCACCCTCCCCAACCGCCTCTGCCCTCACCTTGAGCACGGGCAGACCTCTCGCCTCCAGCCAGGCTCCCAGGGCCACGTCCTCCGCCACCACCTTAATGGAGGCGTGCCACTTGGCGCTGGCCGAGCCGCCCTCCTTCTCGAAGCGGGAGCGGCTCAAAAACGTGCCGTTGTAGAGGATGCAGTCCTGGGTGGGATCAGACAAAGATATGCGAGCGGCCACTTAAATCACCGGTCAGCCGCTGCCTCCTTGCGTGAAGCAAGCAACTGACATCGGCAACTCCTGCCGCCCACACAGCCGAACCACAAACGAAAGCCCTCACATTGTTGTCCATGTAGCGATCTGGGTGGAACATGCCGCGGACCGACACCCGATCGCCGTCTTGCTCTAACTGCCGTCCGATGACAGTCACCTCCACCGGGCCTGGCAGGTCCTCGGTCCGCCACGAGAGGGAGACACCAGCGCTATCGCCATTCTTGCTGTCCTCACAGGCGTCGCTGCCGTCAGATCTCTTGCCGTTGCTCTCCTCCTCGTCGTCCTCCCGTGGGCGCCGGCGCTTGGATGCGGCGCAACCGATAAGCTCCGATGTGGTCTGTGGCTGCGTTGCTGCGGCCACCTGCGCTGCATCCGAGGCGAGGGCGCTGCAGATAGGCTGCTGGGAATGAGGCTGCTGAGGATGAGGATGACGCTTGTGAGGCTTGTGCTGCTGCTGCTCAGTCGGCTGGGGCAGATTCCAGACGTGCGCGGCCGCGCCGCTTATGTCTCCACCTTTGCACCTTGCCTGCTGCGCGCTCATCTCGCTGGAGAAGCTGAGACGGCCGCTGCCGAACGGTGCCAGGGCCGAGGCACCGGCAGCAGGGTAGGCGCAAGCCGAGGGTGTGATGGGGAGGGGCGACGAGGGAGCCCGAGGGCAGCTGCCGTGGCTGCGCTCTGATAGCAGCAGCTGCAGAGGCCCCGAGGACCCCTGCGCCAGCTGATAAGGGCTGCAGTGCTCGGACAAAGGGGCGATGCTGCTGTGGGCCGAGACCGCCGCCGCCGCGGATGCATGGCTGCTGGACGGGAAGACCGACCTGCTGCGAGCGCCGCGTGGCATGTCCTGTGATGCCTCAAACACATTGTATGCTTCGAGTAGCAGCTCACAAAGGCTCGCGCCAAGCTGCTCTGGCATGGAGGATGACCGAGTCGCGCAAGCGCTGAACTCGCTGTGGCCGTCCAGGATCAGCGCTTCATTTGACGCAGATGAAAATTGTTTATCTGTTGCCATGTCAATAGTTGCCATGCGGCAGGCAGGAAGGATGCAGGGCTAGGTATGGTGTGCTGCGTTGGCTAACACCACGCGTCTCAGCTAACTTGCTATGTAATTAGCAGCTGAAGATAATTGTTATGCTGTGCGCCTTTGGCGATGTCAGCGTTCCGTGTGTACGTGTCTGCTGGGACGTGTTTGGGACGTTGTTGCTGCCTCTGCTGCTGCCGCTTGTCGTATGTGCGTGGATGGAGAAGCGATCGATACTCGCGAGTATGAATGGATAGCATGTCGTTGGTCCCTTGGCCGTGTTCAGCCAGTTACATTGGGTTGAGTTCAGTTCGCTTCGTTTCCGGCCGCTTTACGCCACGAATTCGGCTCTCGCTTGCCCCTGCTGTAGAACTCGTTTAATATTGTTTACAAGTCACCTATTTTGCTTCTGTTTGGTATTCCGGTCCTCAAGGCAAGATGCACCTGTCTGCTGCTGGCGACTAGCGAAACCACTGCTTAGCGGTTGGTCATATCGGCGGCGGGCGGGGCGCTGTCGACAACTCAGAGCACAATGGTACACAGCCAGCACAATTTCCGCTCTTGCTTGGGCGCGTACGTTGCTGTTCTTCGTGCCACGGGCCAGTATCCAACCAACCCGCGTGCGTGCCGAGCCTTTGCTGTCCTGCATGCCTGCACGCCTGCTCCACCCTGCGCCACAGATTCAGCCTTGTCCACAACATCCGTCACTATCCGAAACGTCTCAGTCTGCCCACGCCTCAGCTCCTGTCAAACATCAAGAACGGAATACCCGATCGAATCGCTAGTAGGGGGGCCGCTCAGCCTGATGAAGGAGGGGGGCGTACGCCCAATTCCGAGCCTGAGTAGTCAGATGCGTATGTATGTGTACCAATGATCTTGAACATATGCACACCGGACCAGCCATGCATCAATCAACGCCACCTATCTTTCCATCCCGCGCGCCTGCTGCATGCAAGCTCGGAGCACCTGCGCGTCCTGGTATGCATGACATGTTATATATGCATCTCGCCTGGCTGGCACTTCGGTGCAACGGCTCAATGTCAAGTCATCAGACGAACGCGCATGCAACGTAAGCCTCCTGTGTCAAAGAAGTCGCTGCTACGCCGCCACACCCTAGACCTGCAGGTACTGTAGGGCACCGCCGGCAGCCAGTGCTGCCCGGAACGCCACGACCGCCGGCCCAAAGGTGATGAGCACGCAGCCGTAGGACATACATGGGGCCAGCAGGCTGCTGCCCAAGCAAGGGCGCGTCCGCGCAGCAGCGAAGGAGTGAGTCAGGGAGCGAGGGGGCAGCAAGGGGCTGGAGCTGGCGGAGCGGGCATGCTGGCAGCAGCGAGCTGGGGCGGTGCCGCCGAGCCATGTGTTAAGTTGTCCGATAGACGGCGGTGACGGCCGGAATGGGGCCGACGACTACCGGCACTGCGGCTGCGGGTAGGTGCGGCGGGCCCGATGCCATTGTTATTGACGACAGCGGCGAGGAGGCGGCCGGGATGGGGCTCACGAGCGACGGCGGCCGCCGGAGCCGCCGGCGAGGAGTGGGCCGCTGCCGTGCTCGGGCTGGACCGGCTTGAGTGTCGCGGCTTGGGGCTCGGTAGGTTAGGGGCCGCCGTCGCAGCATTGGCCTTCGGTGTCGGGGGCAGTCCCAGCCGCTGCCGATTGCTGACACGGGCCTTGACCTGAGCGAGGGGGGACAGGCATCAAGGACGCAGAGTGTGTGTTACATATATAGCTGGCAGCACGACAGCGGCACAGGTTACGCAGGTAGCACGCTGGCACACCAAATTGTGAGCTGCGGTGCATGCAGGCCTCATCGTCTGAAGGCCCATCCCGGCGGCTCCCACCGCCGCCGGACCTCGCCGCCTCCCCTGAAGCCGCCCTCTCTCGCCCTCGCTGACCTTGGGCACGGGCAGGCCGCTCGCCTCCAGCCAGGCTCCCAGGGCCACGTCCTCCTCCACCACTATGATGGAGGTGTGCCACTTGATGTGCTTGGCGCTGGCGGAGGAGCCCTCCCGCTCGAAGCGGGAGTGGCTCAGAGATGTGCCGTTGTAAAAGATGCACTTCTTATTTAAGGGGCGGGAAGCAAGCAAAGGCGCAAGCTTGCTCCTTTGCATTAGGGCATGCAGGGAAGGCGCCGGTCAGACAGAGGTAGGTAAAGTGTGGATATATACAAACCAATACAAACAGCTCGAACCCCGCCATCAAGCGCGCTCTATACATTCATCTGTACAACATCAATGCGGGAAACACTTTGTATCTCACCGCTGAAGTGCGGGATGCGCCCCACACCTTTCGTCCGTCCTCACCTCATTCTTCAAGTAGCGGTCTGCTGAGTGGAACACGCCGCTGGCCAATGAGCGCCGCTTCCCGCTGTCCGGCCCAGCAGGTTGCCTGCTGCCGAGGACGGTCACCTCCACCGGACCCGGCACGCAGGTCCTCGGCGAGCCACGAGCGGTCGTCTCGCCGGTGAAGCCGAGACGGCCGCTGCCAAAGGCAGGGGCCCAGGGCCGAGGCATCGGTAGGGAAGGCGCGCACAAGCCTAGCCGAGGGTGTCGCGCGGCGGAGCGGAACGACAATCAAGGGAGCTTGCGGGTGGCTGCCGTGGGTGCGCTCTGCTAGCAGCAGCTGCAGAGGGCCGGAAGACCCCTGCGCCAGCTGGAAAAGGTGTGCAGCAGTGCTCGGACGACGGGTGACGTGTCACCCGTACGGGAGCGGCCGAGACCGAGGCATGGCGGCTGGAGGGGACGGCCGACTGATGCATATATGCGACAGGTAGGTCCAACGATGGCTTCAACAACTCGTTTGCCTCGAACAACAGCACGTGCAGGCTGATGCATGCCGGACTACTGCGGCATAATAAGTGAGAACGGAGAAGTCAGGCATCCGCCGCTATATATATATATATACGATATCTAATAACATGCATGCTGTCGCCATCCAAGGACGCAGCGGAGCAGCGCCCCTCTGGCAGCATGTGCATACATCTGCTACTCTAGCTTCAGCATCAAGCGTCGCGCATGTCTGCTGTAATGGCTTGGTTTGCACGGCGGGCCGAATCAAACGTGCGCAATTATGATTATATCGTTTGTGGGTGGCTGGCTAATTGCAGATTTTCTTGCTGAAAGCTCGGTAGTGCACTGCAATTGCTTTGTATTTTTTGCCTTGCACATGCAACATGTCAGTATGGGCAGATGGATGAACGGTCCGCTTGCTTGTGGGGTTTCCGGTGACTTTACGGCGCGATTTCGGTTCTCGCCCGGTGCCTTCCTGTAAGCTCTGCGGCGGACTGAACAGTAGAGCAAACGCGTATATATGTGGTGCGCTGTATGATACCACCAAAGCAGCCATGCAGAACTAAAGGGGCACGCACGCGGCGTGTACCACTCCGGCCACGGCCTGAGTTGGAAATTGGTCTAACTTCGCCGGGCCATAACATCTAGACTCACACTCGGACAAGCATGAGACCGGCACCGCTGGGTCGAACTCGTCACTGGCTTGTAATCACCCCCGGTGGCATGCTTGTCGGAGTGTGGGTCGGTTGTGGTACGGCGGTTCCCGTACATGGGGTCCGCGCACGGACGTGGGCACGTTCGTGCCACCAAGGCCGCTAACATAGCGCGCCACCGGCTTCAAAACATATATACTACGTGCCAGGTTCCCATATGGCTGTTCAGGGCTGCGCAGATGGCCGAGGATTGGGCACGGTGCCTTGGGGGCCAAGGGGACAGCCATGGTGCGTGTCTGAAGACGGCCGCCCAAGCGCGCTAGACACCGCGCATGGTGTTGCGAGTGGTTCTTTATGTTGTAGAAGGTCCTCCTCAGCCATCAGCGGGCATCTTGGCACACGTCGCGACCGGCTCAATTTCCCGCA
>BDDC01000169.1:59112-69151 GCA_001662425.1 Chlamydomonas sphaeroides | reverse complement strand
GAGAGAGAGAGAGAGAGAGAGAGAGAGAGAGAGAGAGAGAGAGAGAGAGAGAGAGAGAGAGAGAGAGAAAAAGAGAGAGAGAGAGAGAGAGAGAGAGAGAGAGAGAGAGAGAGAGACCCCTTCCTTAAGGCCCGCGAAGGGAGAGGGGGGGGCGAGGGGGAAGGGGGCATGGAAGGGGGCGGCGAGGGACAGGCGGCGAGGGGCGAGGCGGCGCGGGAGAAGGAGGCGGCGAGGGGCGAGGGCATGGGGGAGAAGGCGACGGTAGAGGAGGTGGCGAAGGAGGAAACGAGAATGGTGGAGAGAGGGGAGGGTACGCGGGGGTGACGAAGAAAGGGGCGGCGAGGGAGGAGGCGACGTTGGAGGAGGCGGCGGCGAAGGGGAAGGCGGCAAAGTTGGAGGGGTCGGTGAAGGGGGAGGGGGAGACGGCGTGATTGTTGGTGGTCGTAAGTTGAGCGGTGTTTGCGTTTACGAAACGGCTTGGGGGCCATGCACGGCGAATTGGCAGGCCTGCCTAGGGCACAACCTAAGGAGAAGGGGCCGTGTACAGCTTATGTATGCCCAGCAGTGGTAAGGAACCCCAAGTACCTACCTCCTTAAATCACGGCGAGTCCAGCTCGCTGTACCTCTTTTTCTATTTCTATAGCACGACTTGTGTGCTACAATGGTGCGTAATGGTGCAGCAACTGTAGCGCGACTCAGGAGCTCGGACTTCAACTTCCCTGTTTGTGGCGTGTGTATTGTTGACATGTTGCATGGAGACAGCATGAGAAAGGGAAACGGATGTCCGGGCCTCAGGTGCCGGCCTTCGGAATCGGCTTGGCAGGGCAGTGCGGAGGCGGAGCGGTCCTGCAGCGCGCGGCGAGCGGGACTGGCGGCGGCTGGCCGGCGCCACGGCTGGAGCGAGGGGGCGCGGCCTGGCACGCAGGGGGCCATCTTGCGGCGCGTGGTGCGTGGGGTTTGGGCCGGCCCGAAAGCGCGGTCCGAAACGGACCGAGCAATGGCCGGGATCCCGGGCATGGTGCCGGACGAACACTGTGCTATGCTTGCACTGAAGCGGGCGATCGTCATGTCTTGACCTGCCTTGCGTGTCGCCCCAACTGTGCTTGCCTGTCCTCCCCGACACCGTCAGGAGCCCGACGACGAGGAGCGCGGCCACCTGCGGCTGCTGGACGACACCACCTTCGACGAACCGGCCTCCTACCAGCTGGCCACCGGCGAGATGCCCTGCAGCCTGGCAGCCTGGCCCACCCCCTCGGGCGCGGGCGGCGCGGCGCCCGGCGGCAGCGGCGCAGCGGTGCGCGCGGGGGCCGCTCCGCCAAGCCCCCCAGCGCCCAGCCGGCCTCGGCCGCCCCGCGCGGTTCGCACGGCCCGCGGGTACTCGGCGCGCCCGGCGGCGCACAGCTCCCTGGTGTTCCCGTGTCCGTCGCGCGCACCGACGGACCCTCACGCCAGCCACACCCGGCCTCGCTCCCTCCGCCCCGCAGCCCGGCTCGTCCAGCTCCTGGTTCGTGGTGGGCACGGCCGTCATCCGACCCGATGAGCCCGAGCCCAGCCGCGGCCGCATCCTGGTGCTCGAGCACACGCCCGGCTCGGGGCCCGGCCAGAACAATGTGGGTATGCGCTGGGTATAGAGGTTGTGAGTGCAGTGACAAACGTCATGGGACAGGGATGCGGCGCTGCCGTTTGGGCGATGTGGGCTTTGCGTAGCTGTGTGGACGCCCGGCTCAGGGCCCGGCCGGGGCAAGGTGGGGCGCTTGGAGCGAGGCAGGACATGGAGTAGGCGGCAGGGGCGAGGCGGGCCCTTGGGGGTGACCCGAGCTTGCGGACTGAGAGCGGCCGGCGGCCTGCGCCTTGCTGCGGCGGCTTTTCGTCACGCCTTGTTGGCTTCCCTCCCACGTGGGGCGCCGCCGCAGGTCCGGCTGGTGACTGAGAAGGAGGTCAAGGGTGCTGTCTACAACGTGCTGCCCTTTGTCAAGGACAAGCTGCTGGCCAGCGTAAACAACAAGGCACGTGGGGGGAGGGGTGTACCGGGGCGCGGGGACCCGGGTGGCCGTGGGGACCTGGCTGGGGGCGGGGACCCGGCTGGGGCCAGGACGGGGCCCCGGGCGGGGGCTAGGGCTGGCCATTGACGCAGAGGAGCATGGCCGGGGCCGGGGGCGACGACCGTCACAGACAGACACGCCGCGCTCCGCCGCGCCCCTTGCGCGCCCCAACCGCACACTGGCATGCGCCCGCACCCCCGCACCACGGCAGCAGCCAGACGCATGCCGACCACGGCCCTTGCTGGCTGCGGCTGCGCCGGGCCGCCTTTGCCTCGCGTCCCCGCCCCGACCGGCCCCCCGCCGCGGCCCCGCAGGTGACGGTCTACCGGTGGCTCATCCGGGACGGCAGCGCCGCCGGCCCCGCTGCCGCCGGCGGCGCCTCGGGCGGCGGCGGCGGCGGTGTGCCCGAGCTGGCCTCCGAGCGCTCGCACCTGGGCAACGTGCTGGCGCTCCACGTGGCGGCGCGGTGAGAGGCCTGCAGCTGCAGCCAGGCTGCCTGCCGGCCGGAAGAGAAGGGGGCCGCCTGCATGAGCACAGTCACACACCGCAGCACCCGCCTGCGCTGGCTGGCGTGCAAGGGTGTGCCGTCGCGGCGCCGGGCTCGCGCCGCACGCGCCGTCGTTGCTGGGATGCTGCTCAGTAGGGGTCCGCCGCGTCGCAGCGCCCGCCTGCGTGCGTTCCCCGGAGGGGAGGTATGCCGGCGGTAGCTTTGATGTGCCGCGCCGCCCGCTGTGTGCTGCCGCATGGTGCGCTATCCCACCGCAGCGGCGACCCCATCGTGGCGGGCGACCTGATGCGCTCCGTGTCGCTGCTGTCGTACAACGCGGAGCAGGGCAGCCTGCAGCACCGCGCCGCCGACTGCAACGCCGGCTGGACCACCGCCGTCGAGGTGGGGAGCGGGCCGGGTGGTAGCGCGGCGGTTGGGAGCGGCTAGCGGGTGGGAGCGGCTAGCGGGCAGCGTTGCGAGGGCCGGGGTGTGGAGCGTCACAGGATGGGGCCTGCCGCACGTCAGCTGTCGCGGCTGTCGTGGCAAGATGCGGCCTGCGACGAGCTCCCCAACAATCGCCCGGCCCGGACCGGATCCGCCCGGCGCAGGCGCTGGACGACGACGCCTACATCGCCGCCGACAACCACTGCAACGTGTACCTGGTCCGCCGCAACGCCGACTCGGCCACCGACGAGCAGCGCGCGCGGCCGCAGGTGCGGCACGCCAGCGCGCGCCTCGCCAGCAGCAGCCGTGCCGCTGCGCAACAGATGCCCCGGGCACTGGCCCCGCCTGCGGTCGCGCAGCTTGGTGGCACGGTATCCCCTCCCACGGCAATTGTACATGCAGACACGCCCTTGAACTTGTCGTGTCGTACCAACCCCGGCCTTGCAGGTGGTGGGCGAGTTCCACACCGGCACCTTCACCAACCGCCTGCGGCACGGCTCCCTGGTCATGCGGCCGCACGAGGCCGAGGGCCCCGACCTGCTGGCCCCCGGCATGCCGCCGCTGCTGTTTGCCGGCAGCGACGGCCGCCTGGGCGTCATCGCCAGGCTGCCGCAGTACACGCACGACCTGCTGGCGTCCACGCAGGTGCGCGATGTGTGGCTAATGGCGTGAGGGAGGCGGGGGGCGGGTCGGGACACGGCCGCTGCGGCGGGGCGGGGGCGGGCATTGGCCCCTTGCTTGGGAAGGGGAGCGACAGTGCGCCCCTGGCTCGGCTGTGTCCAGGACGACGGTGCCCTTGGCTCTGTCGGCGCCGGCGCGGATGTGCGCTCTGTCTGCGCCGGCGTACGTGTGGGCGTAGCCTGCCGTTGCCGGGCGCCTACTCCCGCACCTGACGCGTGCGCCCATGCCCGGCCGATGCCGGCCCCTTGCCTTCCCCCCTGCGCCGGATGGCGCCATTTCCCTGTCCTCGTAGCCTAGTGAGCTTGAGCCAGCGCGCCCATAATCCCTATACCGCACACCCCGCCCTTCCCGCTGCGCAGTCGGCGATGCGGCAGGTGGTGCGCGGTGTGGGCGGCCCGAGGGGAGCACGAGGCGTGGCGCGCCTTTGCCAACGACCGGCGCAGCGGCGACAGCCGCGGCTTCGTGGACGGCGACCTGATCAAGTCTTTCCTCGACCTGCCGCCAGAGGTACGGCACGTGTACGGCACATGTACGGTGGCGTCAGCAGCAGCGGTTTGGTGGTGCGCGCCTGCCTGTCCGCCTGCGGCCGCTGCCTGGCTCGCAAGCACTGTCAGACGGGCACCTGTGGCATCAGCAGCGGGCAGCGCTCCTGCCTGTCTGCTGCTGCGCCCCCTGCGCGCACCCAGCCTTGCTCGCATGCGCTGGTCCGGCGCGCAGCCTGCACCGGCATCGTTGCGTGCGTGGCTATGCTGCTCCGATCCGCTGCGTGGGCTATCTCGCTGCGTGGGCTGTCGTGCTAACGCCGTGCTCCCTGCGTGCCCTCGCCTGGGCGCCATCCCAGGACGCAGCCGCAGGTGTGGCGGAACTCATGGGCTCCGGCACCAGCGTGGAGGAGCTGACACGCAAGGTGGAGGGCACGGCGCGGGCGCTGCACTGATAGATGTGCGCTGGCGGCTGCATGCCCGGGCGCCGGGCGCTGCTCTGCGCACACTGGCCCGCGCGTGACGTGGGCGCTAGGAACCTTGGCGAGGGTGCTCGCTAGTCGGGGGCCCACGCATCCACCTCTGGCGGCAGCGGCACCAGGGCTGGAGATCGGGGATGGGCGGTCGGTTGATGACGGTTGTCGGGCATGCGCACGTCTGCCGGGGGACGACAGGGTTGGCTGCAAGCAGGACGGGGCTGGGCGATGAGGGAGGGGCATATGGAGCAGGATGTTGCGGATTGTGCGCGGGAAAGAGGTTGGCAGTGTCGGCACACGCTTTGAGCCGGGCTTGGGTTGAGCTGCGCGAGCACTTGAACCCAACCGAGTCGGATGTGCGGCATCTGCTGCGCGGTGCCTGTTATACTTCTGGCCTGTCACTAGCGGACGTACCTACAGCAAGGACCAGGCCACGGCGGCCTCACGCGCCGCGGCCAATACGGCACACGGGTACCACGCGGCGCCCGGCCTGTGTCCCCAGAGGCGCCCTCTTTGAGCCCCCAAAACCTGCTTACAGGAATGTTGGACAAGGATGCCACCTGGGCCTACCCCCCGAAGCGCTCCACCAGCCTAGCATAGTAGCATCCTTATCCGACTTGCCGTCCAAACACAGGGTTGAGGGGAATTCCAAGCTGCACGGACCCCAGCGCCGTGCGGGATGTGTCCCAACTTCCTCCCTCATAACCTAGAAATGCATGCTATGACACGCTTGGGAGCGCGTTGCTAGCTCGCTATGGACGGGAACGGGTGGTGGACAGTTCAGGGCGGGCAGGGGGCCAGGGGGCGTGTCGCCCACCAGCCTCCCCAGATACCCAGGGCTGCTATGCTAGACTATCTATACATCGACAAAAGAGGTAATAGAATCTATAGCTGAGCAATCCTCGCGTTGCTGTGACGACATGCACAAGCACGTCGCAACTGCCGAGCGACCCGAGGTCCAGCGCCGTTGATATAGGTGCCGCAAATCATAACAGAGACGACTTATATGAGGATTGGGCGCCGCTTACGCGGGGACGCAACGACCAAGCCCACGTACGAACCCCCGAGTGGTACCCGCGTGCAATACGGTGAACGCTTGAGCTAGTTTCGCCAGGTTGGGCAGGTGGGCAAGCTTCAATCGTTTGCGATTTCACGCATCCCAACCACTGTCGTCCTCGCATTGGGCGGGCTCGTCAAGGTGACGATGCATTGTGGTTTCGGTGATCACGCGGTACACACAAGTTCACAAGATGCCTACGGCGCACGCATAGCCATCAACACACCTTGGACGGCGCGAGCTTCCCTGCAACGATAACCTCGCTCCTTGCCAACACGGAAGCCCCGAGACCAGGCGAGTATTTTGACCATGCGATTGGTTACAGCGCTATAACAGCAGAGCGGTATGCATGCATGGGTTGGCGCGAAAAATTATATTCTCGCCGGTCGCACATATGCGCTCAGCCGTTGCCTGCCGTTGCAAAATAGGCGACCTGATTGTGTGCCGCGTCTTGAGTTGTCAGGGCAGCGTCTACGTTGGCGTGCCGACCAGAATTCCACGGTGTCGCTGGCGACGTCCCTCCGCAGTAGTTAGCAGCGCAATTGCATGTATCATATGATGTTATGGGCGTGGCTACGTGTCGCTCGCTGCATGCCGAAATGATGCAGGCCGGTCACCTCCAGTACGTCCCGGTCGCAAGACGAACAGCAACCGCGGGCTCAGCAATATGATGCGTCTTGGAAGCAAATGACCTGGACCTGGTTGATACGGTGTGCTGCCGGCCAACTGCCCACGGCATTGGTTACACGCCGGCCCGCAGGCCTGATCCCCTGCTCGACGTCTGCGCTCGCGACGCATGGGTGGCCCCATGGCTCGTATCGCCGCCCACCTGGTGCTGCTGGTGGCGTTGTCGGTGTGGAGCACCAGCCCCGGTGAGGCGGTATGGGTCTGTCTGTCTTGCTTGGGCACGCAGACAACGACAGCAGCCCCAGTCAGCCCTCTCCGCCCTGCCCTCTCCAACCCTTCACAGCTGCCGATGCGGCCTCCTTCCGCTTGGTCACCCGCCTACCGCCTCCCCGCGCCATGCCGCCGAAAAGGATATCGGCCGGTCCAAACTCCCCGTCCGCCACGCCCTCGCATCCGCCTACTTCTCTCCCACCCCCTTCGTCCTCGCCGCCCCCTTTTCCTCCCTTCCCACCTGCTCCACCGCCCTCACCCCCACCACTGCTGGGGGAGCCCGTCTCGCTCCAGGTTCATATGCCAATGCCGCTGCCTGCATTGCACGGCGTGCGCACAAGCAAATATAGGCGCACAGGCAGGGATCACAGGGACATCATCATGGATGGATGTACGTAACGCATTGCTAACGTTACGTTACTGTTGTTGATGCGTCCTGACCCAACCCTCCGCAGGGCCAGCTGCTGGTGCTTGCCGGCGGCGGGCTCGAGTACTGGAGCCTGCTGACGGCTGACGACGACACTTACGACCTCCTGGCCGGACAGCCGCGAGATGGCAGCGGGGACCCAGTGCCTGCCAGCGCCCGCGTGTCGCTAGTGTGTATGGAGGGTTGCGGTGGGGGTGGGGGTGGAACACGTATGGGGCCTCAAGCTGTGGGCTGTACGTTGTAATGGTTGTGCGGGGTTTCGCATAGCACACATGCATCCCTGCCGCCCTCATCTGCCCCTTCCTGCCATGGTGCCATGGCGCGTCCTGCCCGGCAGACATGCACTCCGGTCGTCAACCGGACCGCATGCTTCCGGGTGAGGGCTAGCAGGAACAGAAGCACTCACCGACATGGGGTGCGGTGTTGCGCATGCACCTTGTTGTGCGTTCGTTGCCATTATCATAGGGTAGATGCGGGGGAGGGCGTTGGGCTCAAGAGAGCGACGGCAGTGCAGCTGCGGCGACCTGGTCCTCCCACATGAGGCAGTGTGGGTCGGCGCGCTATTTTCGTTTGCACATGAGGTTAGTTGCACTTCGCAACTGAATGCGGCGCCAACCCAGCCATGCATGCTGCATGTCCACGTGCAGGTTTCAGATGTGGAGGTCACTGCCCTGGCAGCAAGCATTCCAGCTGCTCGCGGCAGTTTGGAAGCGACGCTCGTGGCCACGACCTTCACTGAAGGGGCGTGCGGCCGTGCCAGTGGCGGCCTTGAGGCAGGTTTGGACAGTTCGGATAGTACAGGTTGACGGGCCCACAATGCGTGCACGCAACGCACGTGCCGCAACGCAGTAAGCAAGCATGTGCGCAAGTGTGCGCATATGTGTATGTTGGCCATGGCGATCACAGCAAGACTAGCATTGTGTACCGTACAGCAGCACCTTTTTGGTATCTCAACCCCTGCTTGTCCAACAAGTAAACGTACTCCTCGTCCCGCAACCACAGGTAGAAGAAGTGTCCGGCATGCTCCCTGACTTCCTTGACCTCAGCAGGTAGTTCAGTATATTTATGAAGTTCTTCACTGCGTTAACTTGTGACAGCTGGTAGTCACCAGCACAATGCATTGATCACAATGTTGAGTCGCAGCGCTACCCGATATGCCACTGATCCCCAGTTGCAGCGGCGGAGTCATGCGTTTGACCAACCCTTCAATCAATGGGGTGAGCGCATTGACCATTGCAAACCGTGGCTAGCGCCTGTAGGGCAAAATTATGCTATTGCCTATGCAAGCTTTACCAAGTCCCCAGGGTATTCTGCCGCTGCGCATGAGTTCATTTCTTGGCCCTCTTTGTTCGTTGCTTTATTCCTGTGCCGCTGTGACGCGGCTCCGCTGTTGCATGTACGCAGATCGTAAGCCTTAGTATGCCCTGTGAAACTGCGATGTTACAATGCGACATGTGGTTTATCCAGTTCGCGACAAAGAGTGAATTGAAAGGCAAAATCAGGACAGGTGATTTCATCACGCGCAGCTGCTCAACGCTTTGGTGCATCGCATGCATGGTTCACCTGGGTTGTACGTACACGCCCTGCTCAGCTGGCTCATCCGCAGCACGCTGCACGTTGTGCATAATTAATTGCAAGCATGTCTCCTGCTTGGAACATGCGGTCTCGCCACGCCAGCCGCCTATCGTGCTCTTCACTCATTGAAGCACTGTGTCCCGCCGCATCCCACTCCGGCCCCCACACATGCAGTGCGTGCTGGCTTTGTTGCTTACATTTTTCTACTGCCGAACGTCCTGGACATCTGCAGCTGGAGGTCGTTTACGTGGGGACCAGACCGCTGGCTCTGGTTAAAGCCATCGGTGAGGTCCCTTAAACACGCAAACACGCACTGACACGCGCATGCGTGCATGCATGCGTTCCAATGCCTTAGTGCAATGCTGTACATACAGCGCTATGTATGTATTGCTTGACTGCTGTGCCGAGTCCACACTATGCTGCGGGGCTGCTGGCCTCACGGCGGGGGCTCTGTGATGACGTGCCCCTGCCGCCGTGGGCTGCACGGTGTCGTACGGGAGCCGAGCACGGTAGGGGCAGCACCTCGGTATAACAGCCGTGCAGCTGTACGTAAGCATGCATTGGTGGTACACTGGGCAAATCCTCAGTGCGTGCACGCCAAATTGTGCTCCACTGTACACATGCTACGTTTGCCAGCACAGCAAGCCGGCATGATGTAAGCCCCCCATGCGCACTACTTGTACATACCATATGTATGCAATGGAAGCCAGCAGCCGGCATGACACACTTCGTACACATTTACTCGCCCTGACCCGCCGCCCTGGCCCAACACATGGCCCTCGCCCAACGCACAGGGGTACAGGCAGCCCCACTTCATATTGCAGGAGTACTTGGGCGTGTATGGTGAGCAGGCACCGGGGGGACTGTCTTGTACCACCCGCGACCCACGCCGCAACATCTGTGATCGATACGGATTGAAGTGGCCGGCCAAGAAGGAAATAGTTGAATCATGAAGGGCCCCTGCCGAGATGGTGAAACCAGCGAATGGCAGAATGGCCCTCCCTCTATCTTGGCAAATGCTTTTAGTCTTACCTGGTTGTATGTCCTTGGTCCGCCTCACGGAGGTGGGGGACGCTAAATTGATATGGGTGAAAGAAGTGAACCCTCCGTTAGCTAGCGCTAGTAGGCCGTGTGGTCCCCCTTCATACATGCCTGCCCTCTTATTTCATGACAATTGCTCGACCTGGGCACCAATTATTTTACATTATTAATTGCTTAGTTAGAGCCCGCTTTACAGTCATACAGTGCAGGATCAACATAGCAGCATGCGCACCAAACTGCGCCCAGACATTCTGGTCATTCCCACCATACCCAAAAGTGCAGCGGACCAGCCCGGGTACGAGGGACCTGCGGACCGCAGCAAGCACACAATTTACCTCATCGAGGTTGGCTACACATCCGGTACAGCGCCAAACAAGAGGAGAAGGCGCAGCAGCATGCCACCCTCGCAGGCCTGCTGAGAGACGCGGGA
>BDDC01000169.1:20225-31276 GCA_001662425.1 Chlamydomonas sphaeroides | reverse complement strand
ACCTAACCGCATTCCCTCCCTGCACGGCCGACGCGCCACTCAACCCTTAGCTGTGCTGTGCCGTGTGTAGGGTTCCGTCTTCACCTAACACTTGAACACACAGGGCGTGCCGCAACACACGGTGCAACTCAACACGCACACACGCGCAGGCAACATCTTTCGTTACCGACCGCTTTGCTCCAGCACGGCACACGTGCCACCTACCCGCCCGTGCAGCGCCTCCGCGCAACATGCACTTTCTCTCATCCGCCGCTATACTATACGCAACAGTGCCAGCCGCGCCAATTGATGTATTATTCGTCGGGTTTGTGGTATTCATTGGCGCATGCATCCGCCGGTACACAAAAGGTTGCAAATCTCCCCGCTAAAGCTATGTACATGAATCAACCATGAACATTCCTGATCACGAAAATGGCAGCCTAGTGGGCTTTCCTACTGGTAACTCGAGCGAGCCACACGAACTATTTGACCCCCGTGCTGACGTTGCCACTCTCCTTGGAGACTACCTGTAGCCGACGACACACATCCAGCAGATCTTCCAAGCAGGAGGCTGCCACCCCGAGCTGCTGCACACATGCGCTCCGACACGGCGCTGCCGTACACATGCCATCGGCCCCGGCAGACCCTCGTGCCGCCGCAGCTGGCCTCGCCGCGCCTCGCCTAGCTTAGCCTCGTCAGCCGTCACACACCTACCCGGCCCTCGGCCCTAGGCCTGCAAGCAGTCGTCGGCGAAGCCCGCCAGGAGGGGCCCGCACGTGTGGGGGTGCGCCTCGCCCAGCAGTCGCTGCCCCACCTCCACCGCGCGCCGGTGCAGAGGCTCCGCCTCCGTGTGGCGGCCGCTGCCGTCAAGGCAGTCCGCCGCCAGGTTGTTGAGCGACGTAGCGGTGTCGGGATGGTCCTCGCCCAGATCGCGCCGTTGTAGCTCCAGCGCCTGCCGGTGCAGCGCCTCGGCCTCGGCGTACAGGCGCTGCAGGTAGAGGCCGCCAGGCCCGAGAGCGACCGGGTTGTGTCGGCGTACGCCTCGCCCAGATCGCGCCGTCGGAGCTCCAGCGCCTGCCGGTGCAGCGCCTCGGCCTCTGAGAGGCGGCGGCCCCGGGCGGTGAGGCAGGCCGCGAGGCTGTAGAGTGATAGCGCCGTGTCTATGTGCTCGGCGCCAGGAGCCGCGTCCTCAGCTCCAGCGCCTTTCGGAAGAGCTTCTTGGCCCGTGCGAGGCGGCCCTGGGTGTAGAGGCAGGTCGCGTGCTGGTGGAGCGACAGCGCCGCGCGGGGATGCCCGCCCATTGGGCGTCCGCACACCTCCGACTTTCCGAACGCGAGCCGCCCGAGTGGTCCTGATAGGCAGAGCGGGCGAGACTGTATAGCCGCGTTGGACTACACGCCAGGATCTGGGCTTTTCACCGTAGAACCTGGGCTGCGATCCACGCGCCAGGGGGTGGGTGGGGAGGCCAGGGGGTTTCAGGGGTGCGGTGGGTCAGGAGGGAGGCCACCGCGTCCAGACAAAAAGTGCGCACACCATCACCTGCGATGCGTGAGCTATTGTGAGCTTAACAGCAATGCTGCTGTGTATGTGTGCCCTGGCGGCGGCGATGGGCCGGGCGGCGATGGGCCGGGCGGCGGAGGCGCGCGGAGGGGTTGGTAGCGGCCGCCGCAAGCGGCCGCGACACAGCGAGAGCGGCAGCAGCGGCGGCGTGTGTTGAGATGTGCATTCCTGCCATTTCAGGCAGTCCGGGCGGCTAGGTCCGGCCCGTGGGGAGAGGGCACGGTTGTCGGTGTGCCCCGGCGACAACCGCATAACGACCGACTGTTTGCGTCTGGTCAGGATGGCCTCTTTTGGGGGCAAGCCATGCACCCATGCGCAGCTGGGGAGGTTTTCACTCGCGGTGCCACGCAGCCGACAGCTGTCGCGTATTCAAGTGCATCGCAGTGCCGTCTGCAAGAATTGCACAGTAGTATAGTTGTAAAGCACGTATGCATAGGTATGGTCTCCAGCCGCACATACCGACAAGTGTTCCGTCCGCTCGACAGCTGCGCACAGCTTCCGTTGCTGCGCGAAACCCGACGGACGCATTGGTCCGTCGCCGACAATGGCATCTCCTACAGATGCAGTCCTGGCTGTTGACGGGCCCGGTCGGCGTCTTGTCTACACGTCCGATGTCGGACCATCCCCATCTTGGGGCAGGATGCGTGCCTTCTGCCTTGGGCCACACACCCGCTCCCACACGCCAGTCCTAGCGGCCACCCGACCTAGCGCCGCACCAAAGCATGAACCGGCACACCCGCTTATGCGTGCAGGGGCTGTCCGTGTGCAGCGGAGGACATCGTGAAGGCCAGGGTGCGGGAGTGGCACGGCAGGCCTCAGCTAGTGGCTCGGCAGGTCCGGCGCGCCTGGCGCTCCTGTGACGTGCCGCCTTGCTCGCCAGGTGCCCTGAAGCTGCACGAGCACCTGGAATGCACCCCAGCCAACGCACGCCCCAAGCCACGACTATTACAAGTAAGGCGGCTGCAGCCGCCGCCGCACGCCTGGCTACCAAAGGTAACGTACATGTTGCCTTCGTTCGCAACGCCCAGCCGCGGCCGCCGCATGCGCCCACGAGCCCGCACCAAGCAAGCAAGCAAGTCAGCCGCGCACTGACGCCTATCTAGCAGCGCCGGCCGCTCGAGCCCCATCCCGTGGGCGCCCGGCACAGCGCTCACCAGCGCCCACACCCGCTGTATGTGGACGCCCATCGCTGCGGCCAGCCAGCCACAAGCTACATGCGTAGGCCGCCGCCTGTTCGCCGCCTCCTGCCCGCTGCCTCCTGTCCGCCACCTCCTGTCCGCCGCCGCCTGTCCGCAAGTCGTCATGCCGCAATGCATGCCATGTCGTTGCGCGCATGCCGCGTCGCGGCGACCCCGTGCGGCGGCCCCCTTCCCCTCCACCCCAGGGGAGGTCCCGCCCATGCAGGCGGCGGCACGACGCCGCGTCGTCCAGCGGCCTCAAGAGCGCTGTCCCAGATCAAGTAAGCTCCAATCGTACAACAAGTCCTGCAGCGCCATCAGCTCACACAACACATGCAGCAGCATACACTACAGTACGGTATGAAAGCCAAGCCGCGGGAAGGCTGCTTCCCGCAGACAATGCATGCGTTGCTCCTCGCTCCACGGGCCCCCCTGAGGGGCTCGCAACCGCATCCTGCTCGCCCTGCATGCCACTTCGCTTCCTGATATCAGGCCACACGGCCAGCGACTCAAGTTATAACCCAATGCTCTCCGCAATCCAAGTACGGAACCCCAAGCAACGCCGCTAGGTCGATTCTCCTCACCGCAAGGGGTGCGGCGCCCGCCGGCCGGGGCGCCGCGCCCCGAGCCGCATCAATCACACACAACCGACGCTCTCCGGGACTCAGGCCCAGTCGAACGGAACGCCAACAATCCTAGCGCGCAGCTATCGACAGCCCAGGAGCAGGCAGCGCCAGACAGCCTATGCGCCCCAATGCCGCAGTGCCAGGCGCGGATGCCCGAGCCGAGCCTCCGAGCCGCACAACAGGCGGATGTATGCGTTATGCTGTGGAATGTGCAATAACAACAGCGTAGAGTGGTAGGCCTCTCGTGGAATGTAATGGAAGCATGGCTGCTGGCGCGCTCGCAGCAGACGCCGCCCTGCGCGCTGCGAACACCGCCGCCGCAACGAAGGCACGGGCCTCCGGCAATTCTACCTCGTTCTTCTCCACAGCCCCCAGGAACTGCGCCAAACAGCATGCGTGCGTGTCGCCCCGTGGACTTGAGATCAATACCCCTTGAGACCCAAGTACGGACCACCAACCATCCAAGCCCGCCACTCGCCACAGCCCCAGGAGCAGCGCCTTCCGGCCTGCGTCCCCCTAGCCACATACGCAGCACCCAACACCCTCCACGCTCCAGGCACGCAACCCCAGCATTGCTGTCCAGCTCGCCCGCCGCTCCCCACAGCCCCGGGAGCAGCGCCGGCGGACTGTGCGCCCACTGGCGGCCCGCATACGCACACCGCAACCATAGCCGCAAAGTGGCCCCAGCCAGCGCATCGCCAAAGGGCCGCCGGCGGGCCGTGCGCGTGACCCGCGCCGCTGTCGCCAGAGCGCGCCAATCGCACCTCAGCAGGCCCCATCCGCCACTCACGGCCCCTCGAGGCCCCTCCACATCCGGGCCTCGAAATGGCCCTGCCGCCATGCACGCACGCCGGCGCACACGGCACTGCGGTGCAGCTCAGGCAGAGCGCCGCTCCAGCAGCGGATGTCCCTCCCACCGCACTGCGGAAGGGCCGCCGGCTGGCCCGGATTCGAAGCCAGCGCCGCCGCCGCTGCCGCCGCCGCCAGCGTGGCCCAGGCCCAGCCCCCAGTCCAGCTCCGGCAGCGACGCCGCCCATCCTGACCCCAGCGCGGGCGCGGGGCCGAGACCCAGGCCTGCGCCCCGGTTCGCCGCACCACGGGCCGGGCTGGCGATGCGGAGCGGCGCCGACGCTGCGCGGCCGCCACCCAGGGCCGCGCATGGCGGCAGGAGCAGGCCCAGCGCCGCCGCCGCCTGCTCAGCGGCAGCGGCCGACGGCCACGGCGCCGCGTCGGACCCGTACGGCATGCTCTCGTCCTGCGGTGCGGCGCCGTGGCTGTACGGCGCGGCACGGTACGCCGGGTACGACTGCGCCGCTGGGAAAGGCATGCGCGTGCCGCCGCTGACTGTGCCGCCGAAGCTCCAGCGCCCAGCGGGCGGGTCGCCGTCGCCGCCGCCGTATGCCGTGCGCGAGCCGCCGTACGGCAGCCCGTCCACAGGCAGGCTGCGGCGGCCGGGCGGTAGCGGCGGCGGCGCGCCAGGGGCCGGGCGCAGGGGCAGGACGCGGGCGTTCGCGGCGCCTGGCTGGGCTAGCGGGGGAGGCGGCTGGTGGGGGTGGCGGCCGAGGTGTGGCGGGTAGGGCCGCAGCTGTCGGAGCCGCAGCGGCGGCTGACGCGGCGGCATGGCCGTGTGCCCGCCCCGGAGCGCGCCAGGGCCCAAGCCGCGGTTGGGCCCGCGGCCAGGGCTGGAACAGGGGCCTTGACCGAGGGCGTGGCCGTGGATGGGCGGCTGCCCCGCCGGTGAGGGGTGCGGCGGTGGCGGCGGCAGCGGTGGCACGGCCGGCCGGGGCCAGGGCTGCTGAGCGGGCCTCGGGTCGGGGCCCGGGCCCGAGTCGGGGCCCCGACCTGAACGGCCGTCGGCTCGCGGTGCGAGGCTCGGCAGCGCACCCAGGCTGCCCCCAGCCGCCGCCCTCTGCTGCGGCTGCAGCGACGGCGGCACGGCCTGCTCAAACAGCATGGGCACGCCGGGCTGCGTGCCGGCGGATGGCTCGCCTGGCGGCGGCGGCGGGCCCGCCGGAGCCTCCGTCTGACCAGCCGCCGCCGCCAGGCCGTCCATTTCGTCTAGCAGGGCCTGTATGACACAGTCGTCCAGCGACAGCGTACGGAACTCGTGGTACGCCGTACGAGACGCGTCGGCGCTATGGTCGCCGGCGGCGCCAAGCGCTCGCGGCGGCGGCGGCGGCGGCGGCGGCGGCGGCGCCGCCGCGCACGAGGCTCGCCGCTTGCGAGCCTGGCGGCGGCGGCGGTGGCTCATGTCGTCCTCCTCCGCCTCCCCGCAGCTGCTGTCCGCGCCGCCGCCGCCGCCGCCGCCGCCGCCGCTGTCGGTGTCGCTGTACGACATGTCCTCGCCGCCGGACTCGGTCTCGTCCGAGGAGATCTCGGGCTGGTAGCGGCGGCGCGGGCCGCTGCCGTCGGACGGGCGCGCGCGGCGCGGCTTGCCCTGCGGCCGTCAGGGCGCGCGTGCGTGAGCTTGACCGTATGGGCGTTGGTCAGGCGCGGCGTGCAGCGGTCGCGCGGGCTGCTGCGGGGTCACAGCCAGGAGCTAGGCGAGGGCTGCCGCCTCCTGCACTGGCTGGCGGCTCCTTCCCGTGCAGGGCGGCGAGCGGCTCCGAGGCGCAGGGCCTCCCTTCGCCGCGCCGTGCAGTGGAGTCCCAGGCAGGAGACCCCTCCTCCTGGTCCCTCCTGGTCCCAGGGCTGTCGCTGCTCAAGCTGCAGCAGGGCACGCAGCGCGTCTCCGGCATGACGCCGCCGTCACGACAACCGGACCAGGATCGGTCCGGACCGGACCGTACCGGACAGGGTCGCGCACCTGCAGCACCGGCAGCCCATGCTGCTGCAGCCACTTGCCCAGCGCCAGGCCGGAGGGCATGACCTGCGGCGGCGGCAGATACAGGTCAGGGGCGCCAGGCTCTGTAGCAGAGCAGATTGTATAAGAGCAGAGAAAGCGGCACACGAACGAGGCTGCGTCACTGGCGTCACCAACTAGCACGCACACGGCAGGGGGCCGGCCGGCTGCACCTTGGTGCTCGCATTCCCCGTAACCTGACCCAAGGCTACATGAGAGGATCCATACAACTACAGCATGTGATTGTTATGTCATGGGCATGTCGGCACCAAGCAGCCCAGCGACCCAAGCCGCACCTTGATGCTCACATACCACTTGGCCGTAGCGGTGCCGCCCAGCCGCTCGAACCTGCGACAGGGGGCCGCCGTCGCGCCGCTGTCAACTCGCAATCGGGCTGCAGGGGCTGCATATGGACGTGCCTCGCTGATGCAGATGAGGTCTGCGCACTGCGCTGCGCTGCAGGCAGAGCTGGCCAGCGCCACACGGCCAGGGCGCTGGGAGCACATGACCCCCCAGCCCCCATGCTGTGTCCGCCCGGACGGCCTGCGCAGCACCCCGGGACCGACGGAGCGACGAACGGGCCCCGCAATCCCCCCTCCCCTGCCCCCGCACCAACCCACCTGCCCTCGCACCCACCCACCTGCCACGCGTGACCATGCGGCCCTCGTGCTCGATGCACTCCTTGCCCTCCAGGTACGGCTCCGGGTGGAAGGTGCCGTACACCTGTGCGTGTTTGCCGTACACCGGGGGCGGGGGGCCGGCAGCAGGCTCAGCAGGCCGTTCCTGTCGGCCCCGGCCTGGCCCCAACAGGCTCGGCCGCGGACGAGGGCGTGTGCGTCGACGCGAATGAGCTCATGCCCGGGTGCGGTCTGCCAGGTAGGGGCGGCGCAGCCATGGGCGCCCGGCGGCGGCGATTTGGCGCTACTATGCGTCAGATGAATCCGCGCCAGTCACGCGGTCGGCGCGCGCACCTCGACGAGCGGAGGCTCCTTGCCGGCCGCGACCGCTGCGGCCACGGCGGCGGCGATGGGGTTGCCGCGGCGGCCGCGGCGGCTGGCCTGCTTGTTCCTGCGCGGCGGCGGCGGGCGTGGCGGCGGAGGCAGCGCAGGCCGGGAGGACGGGATGAGGAAGGGGCGGGGGTAGGGTACGTGCCGACTGAAGGGGCACTGGCGCTGGGCCAGGTACGGAGTACGGAGGCAGGGCGGTGCCGCTGGCGGGTACGGGGGGCGCCGGGGTGGGCGAGCCCAGCAGCATAGGAGCACAGGGGTGTGGAGGTGTGGAGGTGTGGAGGTGTGGAGGTGCGGGGCTGTGGCGCATGAGCGCAAGGGCGCGCGGGTGTCGGGGTGTCGGGGTGCCGGGGTGGGCAAGTCAGCGAGCGTGCCCTCCTGGGTGCGGGACCGCAGCCTGCGCGTCGTCAAGACGGCACGCCCGCTCGCACGTGTGCTCTTCGGCTTTTCCGCCCACCTCTGGGGGTTGGAGAAGTTGCGTCGCTTGCTCGTGACTCGCACTTGCACCGGCGCCGGCAGCTCGGGCAGCAGCGCCGCCTCGCCGCCGTCGTCGCCGCCGCGCTCCTCCCCGGCGCAGCGGCGCGAGGCGCGCCGCCCCCCGTCCGCAACCCCCTCGGACGGCTCCCGCCTCATGTTGAGGGCCGGCGCCGGCGGCGGCAGCGGCATGCCGCAGTCGCGAGCGGCGCTGGCGGGCCGCTGCGGCGGCGGCGACGGCTGCTGCGCTGCGAGCGGCGCCAGCGCGGCGTGCGGGGAGACGGACGCCAGGGAGAACGAGCTGCGGCGGGACAGGTCGCAGGCCGGAAGGCCCAGGCCCAGGTCAAATCCCGGCAGCGGCGCCATGCCGCCAGCGCTGGTGCGCTGCGGCGGCGCAGGAGCCGGAGACATGACGATGGAGCCAGCTGTGTCGTTGCCCCAGCCGCCGCTGGCTGGGTCCGTCACCCCGCTGCCGTAGCACGGTATGTGCACGGCGCAGTGCGTGCCGTACAAGTGGTCGCCCGCGGTTAGCGCAGCGGCGTCTGCCGTACTCGCGGCCGCGCCGAGCTCTGCCTCCGCTGCCGTCGCCGGCGTCGTGTTCCGCGGCCGCTTGCCCGTGCGTGCGTCGAGCAGCGGCGGCAGCTGGTCTGGCGGCGCCGGTGCTGTGATGCCTGCGCCGGCCGTCGCTGTCAAGGATGTCGCAGCGACGCCGTGCGCGAACGACGGCGCCGCCAGCTGGGAGTATTTAGAGGAGCAGGGGAGGTCTGTGGCTGGCTGCAGGTCTGTGGCTTGCTGCGGCACCGTTTCGGGAGGCCCCGACGCCGACGGCACATCGTGACGTGGGTCGCTCTGGCTAGAGCGGCGGACGTCCGAGCATACCGCGGACTTGCTGGCGTGCTGGGCTCCGCCGCCCTCGTCCATCTGGCACTCCGAGTCACAGGCTGCAGCGGCCGCTGCTGGATCTGATGTGCGCTCCGCAACGAGCCCGTGCGTGCCAATTTTATACAGCATCGAGCCGCGGAGCGGCCCCGCTGGAATCCAGCCGGCCGAGCGTGCCGGAGCTGGCAGCTGGGGCTGCATGAAGACCACCTTGCCTCCTGAGGGCGTTGCGTCGCGGTGGTCAGCCGAGATGACCCCCGAACGGTTGGTCCCTCAGCACGTGGCTCCGTGAAGGCAGCTTCGTGGCCAAAGATCAAACAAGCTATACGCTAGGATGACAGGTTGCTCAGCTGCACTGCTTCGGGAGCGAGAGTTGCCCGATTTGCGCGCGCCGAGAGTAGGCACGCGCTTAGTTGTATGTTGTGATGCAAGAGGCTTACGCCGAAGGCTTTGATGTTAATTGGGGCGCACGCGTTGCGAGCCAAGCGCTTGACGATAAACACCAGGGCGTGGTGCTGTCTTGAGTTCTACGCACAGGATGGGTAATGTGCAAGGATGGGTATTGTGCATATACGAAAGCAATAGGTGCGCAAAGAGTGCAGCTGCTCCTATGAAAGTGGGACCAACCGATGCGCCGTCGAATCGTAAAACAAAAAAACACGACACCATTGCATGGTAGGCTGTGCTGTGCTTGCTAGTGGCTACGCACTTTGTATCATTTAACAAAAATTCAGAAGGCGGAAAGAGTTGTTCTTCACCATCTAACCCAACTACGCGTCGCGTTCCACAGGCTGCCAGACACGAGTAATGAACACAAATATATTTTCCGATGTTAAGTTTTGGCATATAATCATTGACGTCCGTGTGTGCCCACCCAGCCAATATGATAATATGCATAACGGTGCACCATTCAACGCCGGACGAGCACCGATCGTGCTGCTGTAGGCGTGTAGGGACCATAGCTGAGCGCATCATTGCATGCAAGGTGAAGCCCTTGGGGCGCATGCCTGGCGCGTTTCGTTGGTTTGATTGGACGGCAAAAGTTCGGTGTCGCGACCATCCCGACGCTGGCGCGGACTAGCGGCGTGCGCTTTGCGCATGTGATGCCACCAGAGCGAGGCTCGCGGGGTTTCCATTCCCAACCATCTGCCACGCGGCCCCCCACACTAGCCACACCCAGGGAGGCCCAGGGTGGTTCCCCCTGGCCACACCCAGCTGCTCGGCGCTGCTCCGGCCTCGCTCCAGGCCGCCGACCTTCTGCAGCCATGCGCACAGCGGGGCAATGCAACATCCTCAGCAGCCTCGACTGGTAGTCCAGGGATCGCCCCTGGCAATGGTCCGACCCCAGAACCCCACACCCGACTTCCCCGACCAGGGAAGTCCCCAACTCCCCGACACTCCCCTACTCCCCTTGCCGTTGCATTTCGCCTTGAAACCTCGGCTCGCGCTGGCGCACATCCATCCCGAGCCCTGGACACGACCATTTCATGCCACAGCTCTGTACGATGTAGTTGCGCCTATGTTGGGAAGCCGCACATTGGGCGCTAGGCGTGCGGCCTAGTGGCATCCAGGAAGAGGTCTCCCCCGGTGGCATCAAGAAAGGGGCGCAGAGCCTCAGCCCGGTCCCACTTCTGTACCCGCAGACAGGACTCAAGCTATGATGAGCCACACCGACATGACCATTGGAAGGGGATCGGTCGGCCGACAGGGGGGGGACGCCGGTCGGCCGAGCCCTGAAACCAGGGGAGCTCTCCTGCCCGAAACCCCGTGCTGTCGTTTTCCGCGCTTCTCCGCGCATACTCTTATTCTGCCTTTTCATATGACGCGTATTATATCACTCTGAAGCGATGGTGTAGCTTTTTTGGGGGTTCGGCCGAGAAGTCCGAGGATGCATCAACATCATCTGCAAAGGGTGCGCTGAGTTGAAACCCGCGGTTCGCTGGCGCATACCCCCGGTGCGCAAGCTTATTGACATGTTGATTGGCTCGCGCATGCCGCAAACGGTTGCATCGCACAGCGTCGCACAAACGCAACGAAACCGAATGGGAGGGCGGGAGCGCGGTTGCTGTCGCGTAATTTCGGTTTGGTGTTCGTACCCTAGGCGGCAAGTCTTGAAACGGCGCATGCCGTTTGAATGGTTGTCCGACCGGCGCCACATTTTTTCCCCCCACCCCCCGCCCCGCCCTGGCGGCCGTGAGCGGAACCGGCAGCTGGTAGCGCCCCTGCCTGCCGTGTTCTGGGGCCGCAACACGCAAGCCTCACTTGCTGTTGAATCTTTTGTGAGCTACGTACGAAACTGCGGGCGCTTCATTTGGGTACATACGTCGGGGAAGCAGGGTAACAGGGGCTCGGGCGCGAAGACCCGGCCGGGCGCAGCGGGCGGGGAGCGTGGCGGGCGCGGGGCGTGGCAAGCGCAGAGCATACCGTGGCGGGGGCGGGCCGTGGCAAGCGCAGAGCATACCGTGGCGGGGGCGGGGCGTGGCAAGCGCGGGGCGTGGCGGGGGCG
>BDDC01000169.1:0-19792 GCA_001662425.1 Chlamydomonas sphaeroides | reverse complement strand
GGGGGGGGGGGGGGGGGGGGGCAGCTGCGCCCGTGGCAAGCGGCCGCTGCTACTCATGGGCCGAGCCGATGTACCGCCAGCGCGCCAGGCGCTGAAGCGGCAGGCGCTGGAGCTGCGGCTGCGCATGCTGGGCGAGGAAGGACCACACCGGCACCGCGGCTTCTAGCCGGAACTGGGCATCTTACATGTACAAGGGCACCTGGTAGGAGGCCGATATGATGGGCCAGTATGATGATGGGCCGGTATGATGATGGGCCGCCACACACGCACGTCAGGCGGTGCCCAGCAGCCCATGCGCTCCGCCTGGCGCTACCGTCTTTGGCGCCACGTCGAGCGAGTGAGTTTGTGGCCGCAGGGCGATGGGAAGTCACCCACCCCGGGTGACTTGGCAGCGGGTACAGAAGTTACGAGCCCTGGCAACCGTACCTGCGGCCTCGCGGTTGCTGCATAGCTGGGATATATGCGTTTACCACTGGTACCCCCCGGAGCACCAGGCGTGGCTTTGACAGCCACGCAAGCTTGGGACCAATTAACCTGGAGCGTCATCTTCACAGGGTACATGTAGGTGAGAGGTCGTGGGCAGTGTAGGAGCTGAGGGGTGCCTGCGGCTTGCTTAGATAGACGGCCACGACGACCAAGGACGGGACGGAAGTGTTATGGGAGATGTATGGTTTATTCACGCGGGAGAGCAGGGGCCCACGCGTGGCGGCTGTTGATGGTTCACGCACGGCGGCAGCGGCCAACCCGGCCATGCCTTGCATCTTGTATTACAATCCAACGATACGTTGACCAAGCAACTCTAAAGACGCTATCGACTCTGTCGACTAGGACGGCTACGCAATTGGAAAGCACGCAGGCACCCACGGCGGTCCCATCCGAGCTCGCGCGCGTGTCACTTCCATCTCATCAGCACTCCCACGCGCAATGTGAGCTACCAGGGGCCGCACACGCTGCCCCGGCCCCACCTGGGCACGACATCATGGTCCACCAGGGCTGAGCCCTGACACACGGCACCCAGTGGCCGGGCCCCCCGCAACCCCACCGGCATGACTTGTCCTGACACTGACATTGACACCCCCGCTTGAAACCCCCGCTGACACCCCAGTTGATACCCCTACCTGTTGACACCCCCGCTTAATACCCCCGCTTGCTGCAAACCGCTGATGCAAACCTCACCGCCCGACCTTAGAGTGCAGGGCACGCACTCTTAACGGTGCCGGACACGCGCTTGCCGGGTTGGGCGGCCACTCGCCCCGCCCTACATTCTCAAGCAATCCCATCTATGAAACGCACGGGACCTCGCTCACGCGCACGGGACCTCGCTTGGGCCTCGTGGTCGCGACGCTCGCCAACACCTCACAGGGGCCCAATGCGGCCACATATGACGACGCACTTCAACACGCCGCGACCACCTTGCTTCGTCCTTGCGCGTCAACGCAGCATCGACGCGGCCGTCGGCCATCGCATCCCAGCGCACGTAGCTGCCTCGCTCTGCCGCCGCCCTCGTGTGGACGGCCCTTGCTTGGTCGGAGCACGCCATGCATGCCCCACCTCTCGCGCCTCGCAGCTCGTTGGCAGCACGGGCGTTCATCCTCGCAGCGCTCAGTCCAGACATGATACTTCCAAAACGTCGACATACGGGATAGCGCTACTTATGAAAGAAGCCAGACAGAGAATCGGTCTCGCCGCACATTCCTCGCCGCTCGTCACTACCAGGCTGCCACAGCGCAAGCGGCGGCCAACCCTCCCCGACTCAGCACACCCACGCCATCTCGCCTGCTCTCGGCGTGCCGCAAAATTGGCGAATGCCAGAAACAGCATCTCTTGCTGCCCGACCCCGTCAGGGCGATCCTGCCATCCCGCTGCCGTACATCCCGCTGCCGTACACATTGCGAAAGCCAGACCGTGCCGCCCCGTACTCGTACATCACTCCAAGTCGTACATCGCTCCAAGTCGTACATCGCTCCAATTCGTACATCGGACACAAAAAGCCCGGGGCCCTTTTAGAGGTGCCGTCCGGCGTGCGGAAGGCAACAGCCGGAAGCCCCCTTGCCGCGCAGCACCCCACCGCGGACGCTTGCAACGGCCAGCGCGTGAACGCGCTGGCCCAAACCGCTCACGAGCTGATCCGTCTCCTGTTGCTCATTGCGCTCATACCCTCACGCATCATTTCAACCTTGAATCATCCGCTGCATAATCGACCGCACTCGTCACTGCAGCAGGGCGCATGTCCGAGGACACCCTTGCTGCCAAACTCATGTCATATCCCTGTAGAATACCGCAATCAAACGCGCCGTCTCTAGGACCCCTGCAACCGCCATCTGGCAGGCAGGCGCCACTCTGCATCGCAACGACCCAGCCAAACCCGCCGCTGCAACACTCAGCCAACACCAGAGCTGCTGGCTCTTCCGTCCGCTCGCTCAATACCGCACTCGTCAGTCCCCAATTCACTTTGCCACAAGCTCTAACTCCAGTTTGCAGCCGGCTGCCGTGTTCCGGGCCCCCAGCATGTGTCGTGCGAGCCAGGGCAGCTCCCCAATCAAGCTCGTGCCCCCAGCGCGCCTCCGTCCCTCATCCGACCAGGTGCGTGACCCGCAGCTCCACCTCGGCTGCCGACACCAGGTCCCGCAGCGTTTCCACGAACACGCCGCAGTAGCGCTCGCGCAGCCCCGGCAGCGCCGTCAGTGAGCCGAGCGCCTCGTTCAGGGACGACCTGGCCGCGGGTGAAGTAAAGCACCAGTAAAGCACAATTGAAGGCCCCAGGGTCGCACAGTAGTGCGCATCGCTAGAGACGGTGTCACTCGCACGCTGGGCTGCCGGTCCCTGCGTGCGCGCACATACGATGTCCCAGACTTGCACCCTAACCCCGCCCCTGCCTCACCTGACCCGCGGGTCCTCGTGTGTGATCATGGTGGCCACCACCCGAGACAGCAGCGACCCGGGCACTGCCTCGGCGGCGTCCAACGCAGTCCACGACACGGCGGCAGCCCGCTGCCGGGAGCGGCCGCCGCCGGCCGCGCCGCGCCGCGCGGCACCGGCCAGCGCCTGCGGGGAGGGATGGTTGAAATCGGTATCGTTTAGGTGCAGCAGCATGCAGTAAGGCGCTCAGGTAGCAAGCTGCTAGGCTGTGAATCGCCCCATAGGATCAACTGCGCGCGTCACAAACACATACCTGGAGCGCCTCTGCCGCGGGCAGCAGGCAGGCCGGCTGCTCACACGCCAGCAGCCGCTCCACCGCCGCCAGCACGCCGCCTACCACCGCCTCGCCCACCGCCGCCGCGTCGTCCTCGCCCACCGCCGCTGCCACCGCCAGCAGCATGTACGACAGAAGCTGCGTGTCGTACTCGTACGTCATGGCTGCCGCCAGCTGCCGTACGCCGCCGCAGCCCACCAACACGGCCCGGTGCGCGGCTCCGGCGGCAGGGGACGAGCAGAGCGCGCCCAACGCCGCGGCGGCGCGCAGCCGAACATGGCCATCGGCGGCGGCCATGAGCGCCGCCAGCGGAGGCAGGACGGACGAGTGAGCGGCGGCAGCCGCCAGCGGAGAGAGCGAGAGGTGCTGCAGTGTCCACACGGTGTAGAGGGTCAGCTCAGCCACTGGCGATGGCGCCGCCGCGGCGGGCCGCAATGGCGCCGAGCCGCTGGCGGCTGGCGGCGACAGCATGTCGGCTCCTGCCGCCGCCGCCGCCTCCACGTCCGCCAGGCGCTGCAGCAGGGCGGCCATGGCCTGCCAGTCCATGGCGAACGCGACCGCGGCCTGCGGGCACGCGGACGACGGGATAGATCCACAACGAGAGGGATGGCGTAGGTGAATGCGCGACGGTTATACCGTTTGCGCAGCATCCGCTCGCAGCACGGGCGCTGGACAAACATCACGCACGCTCGCACTCGCACTGCCCAGCGAGGGCTGGGCCGGCAGGCCAGGCCATGGCGTCGCGTGTGCGACGGCCCCGTTCCCTGCCTGGCCCCTGCTGCAGCCGCCTCCCATGCCGCTGCCGTACCTTGGTATACGACACGCCGCACGTGATGTTGACCAGCGCCATGCCCGCGTACTGCCGCACAGCCACGCCCGGCCACACACCGCCCGCCGGGGGGCTGGCGCCGCCGCCGCCGCTGCCGCCGCCTGCTCTCGGCTCGAGGCCCGGGGCCGGCTCCGAGGCGCCCTCCGCGCGCTGCTCCTGTCGCCGGCTGGCGGCGCGCGGCGTGCGGCCGGGGCCCCGAGCGCCCTGGCAGCGCTCCTGCTCGGCCCTCTGCTGCTCGTCAAACTGCTGCTCCAGGGCGGCGTGGCCGGAGTCGCAGGCCGTTGCCATGGAGGCGGAGGTCTGCTCTGTGGTGCTGGTGGCGGCGACGGCAGCGGTGCGCCCGGGCAGCTCCGGCGCTCCCCGCGGCCCAGCCAGCAGCGCCCTCAGCAGCAGGGGCAGGAAGCCGCTGTCGGGGCAGGCGATGGCGGCCTGGCGGAGGAGTGCGGGTTGGGCAGTGCAAGAGAGGGGGCTGTGAGCCTTCACGTCGGCCCTCAAAGCTGGGACGCTGCTGCAGTTCCTTGTAACCCTCCGACTCCAAGCACCAACCCCTAGTGGGCCCGCACGCCGCCGCAGCCTCCACCGCCGGGCGCTGGCAAACCGCGGCAACCTCTTGCCTCCCCACCGAGGTGCCCCACCCCACCTTGAGGTCGGGGTCGCTGCTAGAGAGATGCGCCAGCAGCCACAGACCGAACTTGGCCACGCCCGCCTCCACCGCCGCCACCTCAGCCGACACGGGCGAGCGAGGCCGCATGTCTGCTGCCGCGCCCTGCTCCGGCCCAGCGGCGCCGCGGTCGTCGGCCGCCACCCCTCCCAGCGCAGGCGTCGCCGCCAGCAGCGGCGGCAGCAGCCGCCGCAGCTCCTCCAGCGCGCCCGCCGCTGCGGCGGCGCGCTGGTGCGCCGAGTGGTCAAACGTCACGTTGACCAGCGCCATGAGGCCGTACTGTACGGCAGTCAAGACCGGGATCAGCGCAGCCGCCGTGCACGTCGCCGGCTCGGTGCCGGCCAGCACCTGCGCCGCCGCCCGGCCGCGGCCCACCAGCGCCACCAGCAGGGGGATGATGCCCTCATCCACCAGCCGCAGCTGGCCCGCGGGGGAGCCGCACAGGTGCGCTACGAGCCACGCGGCCGAGGCCGCCACCTGCCACTCGCCCGTGGCCTCGACCTCGGCGGCGGCCGTAGCTGCACCGCGGGTGCGGCTGCTAACCGGGGCTGGCGCGGTCGGGGACCGGTCGGTGGTGGGGGTCACGGGCCCCAGGGTCAGCAGATGCAGCAGCGCCTCGACGGTGGTGCTGCAGGACAGCACCGCCTGTAGGCGAGGGCGGGCGGGCAGCGTGGGATGGGCAAAGGAGCAGCTGAGCGTGAGAGACAAGGTGTGACGTCTTATGAGACCAGAAGGCACGGCGGCGATCGGAGGGCTGAGGAGGCCGCCCTGGCAGCTCACCTGCCGGACCGCAGACCCCACGCCGGCTCGCGGGTTGGCGGTGAGGTTGACCAGGCAGCGGAGCAGCGGCGCCGCCACAGCCGGCGGCGGCGCCGGCACGGATGACTTGACCTGGACCGGCAGGCAGGCCTGGGCATGCGGCATGGCGCCGCGGCTGGGGCTGTTGTGGTTGTCGGCGGGCTGGGGCGACGGGGCCCAGGTTGCGAGGATGCGCAGCAGCTGCTCCAGGACGCCTGCATCCAGGAGCGCCGGCTGCAGGCCGCGGCGCGAGAGCGAGAGCAGCGCCTGGTGGCACAAACGAGGGGCCAGGAGAGAGGTGCTCGGTTGGAAGATGTTCCAGGCGGAACAAGGCGGCTAAGTGGTGGTTTGCTAGGTCGACTCACCAGGACTTCCAAGGCATCAGCCAGCAGTTCCGGCTCCTGCTGCGGCGCGGCTTGCTCCTGTGGGGCGTCGTGGGTGTCCATGTCCAGGTTGTGGGAACGTGTGAACCACGGGCAACGGGCGTTTGCGTGCTGGGATTGTGGAGCCAATCAAGCAAATGTAGCGCAAGCCGCAAGCGCACACCAGCAGCTCGGTCAGCCATCGAAGCCCTCCATCGAAAAGAGGGCTTGCAGTGCCGTCCTCCAGAAGGTTGGCACGAATAGCAGCCAGCCTCGAGATGGAAGCCTCCAGGCTCGCGGCGTGGCCGGCGCGGAGAGGTGCCTGAAGATGAAATCACAGAATTCTGGCTGTTGGTTGTTGTTCGACCCGAGCACCTCTCAGCGCGCGCCAAGCGGCGCTCGCGCTTCATTCGTGTTGATGTTTTCAAAGCGACGAGTGCCGAAGCCGGCTTTTGAGTGCGGCGTACCTTTGCATTCGCCTTTGCAGCCTGCCTCCAAGCATACGCCACAACACCCGCAGCGCCTACAGCAGCTGCTATCATCAGCACAGCCGCGACGTGGTGGCAGGTGCGGGCGTTGTTCGAGAAAGCCCCAGTCGCTTCGTCGCTTCGTGGGCTTGCTACGGCTTGCTGTATAATAGGATTATAAAAAGGTGTGCTTGTCAGTTGCTCATTTGTCTACGCAGTCAGTCTTTAGAGCTTCGCGAAGGCCACACACGACCAGGCACGAACCAGCAACGCCAACGCCCTCGGCCGCCGCGTTTTCCCTTGAATTCAACGAAATCAAATCGTGGAGTACCTCGCATCCGTATCCATATCCCTTCTGCGCGAAGTACGGTTCACTGCGTTGAGGATGCCAGCTGTGGCGCGTAGGTGGCGGCGTGTGGCGGCGGTGGGGGGGGGCGCAAGGGAGCCCAACGTGTCAGGCCGCGGAAAGGGGCTTGGCGAGAAGCACACGGGGCATGGGCAAAGCCAGAAACGGGAAGCGGAAGATTAGGTACGAGGCCTGCGTTATGATATTTGGTCGTCCGCCGTGGTGCGCCGTGGTCCGCTGTGAGCAAGGCATTGGCGCATCCGTGAGGCTGTCTTGAGCACGCAGCACAGGAGGGCGCGGAAGGCCCTCCGCCGCCTGGCGCGTGCAGGTCGAGGCAGCTGCGGCACCTCAGCGAACCACTGCGATTGCGACCTATCTGCCTTGCATGAGCGGAGCTCTTCAGGTACAGGCTTCCCGGCGAGCTGAGGAGACACCCTCAGGCGGATAACGCGCCGTCCCCCGCTGTCCATCTGGAGTGATCATGGCAGGAAGGGCGGGTCGGCGGGATGACTGTGAAGGGCTGCAGAGCTGCGAGCGGATACGCGCCACGCGGAACGCCCCATGGACGAGACGCCCGCCCTTGTCGCGAGGTGCCTCAGCGCTCCTCTGCCAGTGGTTGCAGGCGCCGCCGCTACCGTGCGAGCTGCCGCACTACCCCTGGTGCGATCTGCCGCACCGCCCCTCCCCAGCAGCCGCGGCAACGGCCAGCGCCACCAGCGCATCAGCTAGTGGCACCGCTGTGCTCTGCCTCCCCCGCCTGCCAACAGCCACGCCACGCGACTTGGTCGCGGCCCCCTCGACTCGCCGCGCCGCTCCGACCCCCTGCTTTGCCGCCACCTGCGCAACCTCCTCCACTACGACGGCTGCCGCCGCGAGGACTTGCCGGGCGAAGGCCGCGCCGATCGTGTCGGCGCTGCAGCGGCAGCGCTCTCCCGCAGGCGGGACCATCATCACCACCGCCCCTTGCTCCATGGCGCTGCGGCAGCCCTCCCGCGCTGGCGGCCATACAAGCCGAGCACGCCGCATGTACCAGTCTGCAGGGCACCCCGGGCGCGCCTGCTGGGCGACTGCTGGCCCGCGTGTGCCGTTTGGTGCCTCGCCCCAGATCCACGCCGGCTGGCCAATCCACAATGCCGTGCCCCCACTCAGTGCCGGCTGACCTAAGACAAACGAGCCTGTCCTTTGGCTCGCCTCCCAGCTGCCTGCCGCCGCTTGCGCCGCAGCGAGCCGGCACCCCTGATCCCGCCATCAGCAGCAGCATGCGGGGCCGGCGTGCCGCCGCGCGCCACGCCGGCTTTTCGAGCAGGTCGGGCTCCAGAGCCCGAGGCCAGGTCAGGCCCAGCCTACTCGAACGCCACCTTGGCGCCGGCTGCGGGAGGGGGCAAGGAGGGCCGCGGCGGGGGGGGGGGCGCCGGCGCGTCACGGGCATGCGCGTCACGGGGCTCAACCGAGGCTGCGTTCGGCTCGGCCCGGTGAGCTCGGGGGCGCCATGTCCGGATGGTGAGTAGGACCTGCAACTTGCAGGCGCGCCGGCGACGCGAATGCAGGGCATGGGCCCTCAGCGAGGGCGAGCCCCGGGGTCTGCGACACCAAGGCCTTTTTTGCGCGACACCGCGGCCGTCGCTGCGCTAGCCTGCAGGCCTTCAGGGTGCCGCACCTGTCTCCAGCTGCTTCTTCATGGCCTCCGCATCCGCTTTCGACACGCCCGCCTTGATCACCACGGGCGCCTTCTCCACCTGAGGATGTGGGGCCAGGGCCGGACGGTGGGGACCCGGCGCAGGACACACGCAGGTGCCGTGACCCCGCTGCCGTCCCCCCGCTGTCCTCTCCCCGATCCCACCGCTCCTCACCAGCTCCTTGGCCTCCTTCAGGCCCAGGTTCGTGAACGCGCGGACCTCCTTGATGACCTTGATCTTCCCCTCGGCGGAGAAGGACTCCAGCTTCACATCGAACTCCGTCTTCTCCTTCTTGGGCTCCTCCTTCTTCTCCGCAGCCGGGGTAGCCGCTGGGGCTGCAGCTGCTGCCGGCGCGGCTGCCATGGCGAAGGGCATGGCGCCGAACGACGGCTGCTGCACGCCCAGTCGCTTCCGCAGGATTTCGGATAGCATGCTGCATTCAAGGACCGTAAGCCCCATGATCTCCTCTGCGAGCTTCTGCACCTTCGGTGAGCCTATCGTGATTGTTGCGTCCTTGCCATCCTCGTTGCCGCTAGAGCTGGGCTGCGGCGCGGCAGCCGACAGCGATCGTACTCCGAATAGCGCTGCCGCTTGCTCGCCAAGCTTGCTGCTAGAGCTGCCTTTCGCCAGCGACGCAAGCCGGCGTGCGAGCATGGCAGCTGACAGGCTTGAGGCTGATACTTCTATGCAGCAGCAACGTCGCCACAACACGGGTCAGTGGTAGCGCAGTGCGTGTGCGCTCGATTCTCGTCGCTGATGTTGGGTGGCGTCAGTTGTCAGCGCAATGATAGGCTGGATTCTCGTAGGGCACAGATGCGGTGCGGTGTGCAGTGTGCGCGGCGCGTGTGGGCATGCACCACCAGTCGGCGGGGGCGGGGGTGTGCGTGGCATACCCCTGCGCCCTGGCCCACGCCTTGTTCTTCCATTCCCCTCGTGCGCCTTCCATCGCCCTATTTCCCCTTCTGTAGATGTTGCACTCTGGGGGTGGACTGCTAAAAATGTATGGGACATCAGCGGGGTTGGGGCTTCAATCTGCTCGGGAACCCGTGTGCTCCTTCTCGGCAGGCAGGGGACGGCAGGAGCTTGGGCTTGTTGGGTACGTGCCCCGGGCACGACGATGCTTGCTGTGCGGCACTACAGGTCATTTTGAGACAGGTGAACGAAGTTTGTCTATTTGTGATCAGCACTTTCTTGCGAATGAACTCCTGACAGCTCGCGAAGATGCTGTAACCAGTCAGCTGCGATGCCTGCGCCGGTGGTCAAGCTGTACATACACTGGGAGCGCGATGGCTGCAACAGTGCCGCCGGCGAGCTCGCCGAGGACTTCACGCGTATCGTCCGGCTGGCCGGCGATGTGCCCGTGACCGCCCTTCGCGAGGCCTGCTGCGACGCACTCGCTGCCAACGCCTGCTCACCAGGCGCGCCGCTGCCGGCTGCGGCTGCGCTGCGGCTCCTTGGGCCCAGCCGACGGCCGCTGCCGCTCACATCCTCGATCGCCGCTGCCCTGTCCAGCGGCGACGATGTCTACTTCTCCCTAGACCCGGCCGCGACACACGAGCACGCCGCCGCGCCGGCTGGTCCCACCGTTGCCGCTGCTCCCAACACCAACTCCCCCAGCGCTGCCTCCGCTCCCGCTGCCGTCCCGACTCCGGGCAGCACGCCCGCCGCCGCTGCCGCTGCCGCGACAAGCCCTGCCGCTAGCGCCGGCGCCGGCGCTGGCGCGGCCGGCGCCCCCGCTGCCGTCACCCTGACGGCCGCCCAGGTGGCGGCGCTGGCGCCGCTGTACGCCACCGTGTGGCAGCGGGCCGACGCGGCGGCGGCGGCGCAGAGCTTCCGCAGCGCGGCGGCGATGCTGGAGCAGGTGGGTTGGGTGGGTTTGTGTGGAGCAAGGTAGGGGCCCGGTGACTTCCACGGCCTGCTTGGCGCCACCGCCACAACGCCGCCAACCTGGGCAGGCGAGGTGCTCGCGCCATGGTTGGGTGGGCGCCGCAGCCGCCGGCTGGCGGTCCGCGGCAGCAGCCGTGCGCAGGGTTGCGCTTGCACGTCAGGACCCCAATCCTCGCCATGCGCAGCGGCGCCCCGGCCCGCGTACCGGGCGCCGCCTGGGTCTGAGCCGTCGCAACCTAGGCCGCGGGTGCGCGCCCCTTGCCGCAGCGGCCAGCGGCCGCGCGGCCCGTGTCGCTGCGCACATAGGAGCGATGGTGCGAAGGACACGGCAGCAGGCCACGGGTGGCGCCTTCTCCGTGGCCACCGCTGCCGCCCCTCGCCAGCTGCCGTGCCGCTGCACCACGAGACAGGAGACGCCTCGGCTCTGTGCCGCCGCAGGCGTTGGCGCTGGCGCCGCCCGGCTCGCCGCCGCACCGCGCCACGCTGCTGCGCCTGGCGCGCATGTGGCTGCGCGCGGGCAACCCCGGCGCGGCGGGGCGCTGGGCGGTGGCGGCGGTGGAGGGCTCGCCGGACGACCTGGAGGCCGTGGAGCTGGCCGCCGACTGCCTGCGGTGGGCGGGTGCAGGGGCTAGGCTGGGGCGGGTGGCCGCATGCCGCCGCGGCCCGGCTCGTGCGCCGCGCCAGTGGTGTGCTGTTTGTCGCTGTGTGGCCCCACAGCCGGCAGGAGGGGCTAGGGCTGGGCAGCTGCTTGCGACACGCGGCTGCCGTGAAGTGCCCCCCCCCCAGAAGTGCATGCCAGACACGTACCGGTGTCTAAGACGTGCATCTCAGGCATGCGCCCAGATGCGCAGCCCACACACGTACCCCACGGAGCGGTCCCGTCGCTGCCCCCGCAGCGAGGGCGGCCGGCCCGCGGAGGCGGCGGGGCTGTACCAGTCCGCCCTGGCGCTGCTGCTGGAGGGCGTGGAGGGGCCCGGGCCGGGCAGCGGCAGCGGCAGCGGCAGCGACGACGACGAGGACGACGAGGACGGGGCGGCGGCGGGGACCCGGCGGCGAGGCGGGCGCAAGGTGCGGCTCTTGCTGGCGGCTGATGCTGCCGGGGCTCGGGGGCCGGCGGGGAGGGATGCGCGCTTGCGACACGCGGCTGCACGCGGCTGACGGTTGACCCCGTCCTCGGTGGTCCTCCCTCCAGGCAGCCGCCGCCGCGCCGGCGGCTCCGCCCGACCCCGCGACCCCGACCCGGCTGCGGCTGCGCCTCGCGTCCTGCCTCTACGATGCCGCCGCCACACACCACATCTCCGCTCCGACCGCCGCGCCGGGCCGCGACTTGGCGGCGGCGGCTCTGCCCGCCGACGGCCGTGAGGTGGCGGTGGCGCTGGTCATGGCGGCGCTGGAGTCGGACCCGGGGGATCCAGACGCGCTGCTGCTGTACGGCAGGATCGCGATGGATCGCGGGATCCGGGACGACGCGCTGCGGGTGGCGCTGCGGCTGGTGGTGATGGCGCCAAAGGATGGCGCCGCAAAGCGGCTGCTCGCGGCGAGCCTGGCGGTGGGGTCGGGGGGGGTGCTCATGGGGGCCCCGGGGCAGGGCGCCGCGCCCGTGCGGTTGCGGCCGCCCGGCACTCGACCCTGCCTGGTCTCCGTCGCGCCTTGGATCTAGCCAGCACGCAGCCCTGCGGCTGGCGCAGTGCCGCTTACCCACGCACTGCGTCTCTATTTCTAAACACTGCGTCAATGCCGCGGTGCCGTCTCTAAAATCTGTTGTGACGTTCTTAATCCACACCCCTTCGCCGCGCGGCAGGACGCCGAGGGTGTGCGGCTGCTGTGCGAGGAGCTGGGCGTGCCGCTGGAGCTGACGGCGCCGCCTGCGGAGGGCGAGGTCGTGGGTGGCGGCGCCGACGGCGACGAAAAGGCGGGCGGCTCGGCGGCCGCGCTGGGCTTCGTGGCGACTGCCATCAAGGACTTTGGCAAGGTGCGGCCAGGGGGCCCCAGGCTGGTGGCAGCGCCGCCACGGGTTAACGTGTAGGGCTGTCCAGACACTACAACGCGCTGCCAGGGTTTGTTGCGTGGTGTGTGCGGGCCTGCACGCTGTGCCGCCACTCCCTACGTAGGCAGAGTGCAAATGGCTTAGCTTTGCAAGAAGCGAAAAGCGCAGCGCAGCTGGGGCGTGTGGACGCATTGGGACCGCCGCGACGGCAGCTTGTGGCGCGGTCCTGCCTCCCTTGGCTGCCCAGCCCAGCCACAGTGGGCTCGTCCACTGGCTTCATGCGATCGCGCCGCGGCAACCTGCAGCCAGCCTGCCCGCTGCGTCGGCCCCCACCGCCTGCTGACACCCCTCTGGCGCCCCTCTGGCGCCCCTCTGGCTGCCCGCCCCTGCCTGCCCAGGTGGACTCGGCAATCGGCCTCATGCTGGCGGGCTGCCGGCTGCAGCCGGGCAACGCCTCGCTGCGCCTCAACGCGGTGCACGCGGTGGAGCTGACGCAGGTGGGGCGGGAGCGGGGTGGGCTGGGTGAGGTTGTGCTGGTCGTGGTGGGCGCGGATGTGGTGGGCGCGGATGTGGTGTCCGAAGGCCTGATAGTGATAGGGCCGGGGTAGACCTCAACGCGGTGCACGCCGTGGGGCTGGCGCAAGTGGTGTGACGGCCACGGGGCTGGGCGGGCATGTAGCGTGGCGCACGAGCGTTGGGCGGGAGCTCGGCGTCTTGGACGACCTGGCACGGCAGTCCGGTGCTCCCTGTTTTGCCGTCGGGCTGACGCGGTCGGGGCGGGAGGAGGGCGGGCTGGGGCCCTTCGCGCTGCTGCTGCGCTGCTACGGCCGCATGCGAGGTCGGCCGCCGGGGCGCGGCCCTGGACCCCAGGCCCCTGACGACAGCCGGCCGCCGCCCGCCTCCGTCACCTCCGTGCCCCCTGCAGGCGCTGCAGCGCTCGGCAGCCCTGGCGGCCGACTACTGCGGCCGGCCGGGCGCCTCACTGCGGGGCAGCAGCCTGGCGGTGAGCGACGGAGGGCGAGCCGGGCGGCCGGGCGGCGGGCCTGACTAGCCGGGTGCCGGGTGCCGGGTGCCGGCTGCCGGGGTCGCGTGCTACGTGGCGCCAGAGGTGGCTGGGCGAGGGCGGGGACGGCGCGGCAAGGCGTGTGCCTCTGGGATGTGTATGCGTGCATGCGAAGCCCTCGACTGGGGTTTGGAGGACGCTGTCAACGCGGCCGGGCCGGGCCCGCCAGGAGCCGAGTTGCGAGGCTCGAACCCTTGCCTGGCCCTAATGCGCTGTGTGCGCCCCCGTACCCGCAGCCCGTGTCGGAGCTCATTCGGCGCCTGCCGCGCCTGGCCTCGCCCACGGACATGTCTTGGTACGAGGCAGCGGCGGCGCAGGCGCGGCCCTGGTGGCGCCACAGCGCGGGGCGGCTGGCGGAGGGCGGCGAGGGCGGCGCTGTCGGAGGCGAGCTGCCCAAGGCGAGTATGCGGCGTGGGGGTGGGCCGGGCTGGCAGTAATTGAGTGCCGTAAGGTGCCAGCGGACTGCGCCTGGGCCTTGGGACGCCACGCAAAAGAAGGCCAAACCCCAAACGCGTGCGTGGTTTCTGAGGTCTGGGTCTGGCTTGAGGGGCCGCGCCTGTGGACACCGGATGCACCTCGCTGCCACCCCGCTCCTCGGTGGCTGACTGGGGGCTGCTGGCATGACGCGCCGCGCAGCACAGCGCCCGACAAGCCCGGCCCGATGCCGTATGGTACGGCGCCACGTGCTGCAACGTGCGCGCAGGTGACGTACAGCTCGGACGAGCTGGACGAGCTGGCGCTGCTGTTCACGGCCGCCAAGCTGCTGTACGTGGGCGGGGCGCTGTCGGCGGCGGCGGAGCTGTGCGGCCTGCTGGAGCCGCTGCGGAGGTGCGCGGGGCCTTGGGGGCCGTGGCTGACGGGTGGCCGTGAGGGTCCCGGCTTGCGTCACCTGCGTCGGCCTGGGGTGTTTGGGGGGCTGGTGGGGCGAATCTGCAGCGAGCCGCTGCAGCGGTGGGCGGGGCTGGGGGAAGCGTTGGGGGCGATCTGGGCGTTGCGAGGGCCAGCTGCGACAGCTGCTGAGGCGGAAAGCAGCCCTCCCGGTCAGGACTGTGGGCGACGACGGAGAGCACTCTGCCGCCCGAGCCTCGCTCACGCCACGTGTGCCGTACGCGCACGTATGGGCCGGCTGCAGGGCTGGGAGCCCCACCCACCCCATCCCATCCCCCCTTGGGCGCAGGGCCTCTGCTGTGGAGCTGCACGCCGCCCGCATCGCACCAAGCGCTAGCACAAGCAATGCATACATCAAATTATGTTGTTGTGTACAATCATCACATCGATCATACCAATCATAACCATCAAACTCGATCATTTCGTTAGTCATAATCATATCGTCGATCATAACAGTCCACCATCTCCCGCACATGGGTCCCCAGCACGCCGTCCGCCCTGTCACCTGCCCCTGCAGGGCCTCTGCCGTGGAGCTGCACACCACGCTGGTCCGCAACGAGGCAGCCTACTACGGCTGCGTGCGGCAGCTGCTGCAGGACCACCCGCCGCCGCAGCCGCCGGGGCTGCCGGCGCATCAGGGAGAGCAGCAGGGAGCGCAGCAGGGAGAGGAGGAGCCCGCGGAGCGCGGGGCCGAGCCGGGCCCTGGGCCGGCGGCCGAGCCGCTCTACCTGTGCGGTGACTCTCACTGCCTGTCGGGTGCGTGGGGCGCTGCCGATGTGCAAGCCACTCCACGCTGTGCGAGCCTTTGGCGTTTGTGTGTGGGCAGGGCATGGCACCTACACCCACACCCTCTGGCCCTGGCCTCCGGCCGCGTGGGGTGGTGTGGGCAGGGCCTGACAGCCCAAGCCGCCGCCCGCTGGCCTCCGATGCCCGCCGCAGCACGGCGCCACGCCACGTCCTACTGATGTACCGATCACGTCCTCATCTTCTTCCTCTTCGTCCTCACCCACCCTGCCCCGCAGCCGCCTGGCGCCACGTCACGCTGCGGGGCCAGCGCCGCCTGCTGCGGCCGCTGCTCGTGACCGGGTGCAAGGTGAGGGACCTAGCCGGGGCCGGCGCGAAAACGCAGAGCACACACGGGGCGTGCCGCGTGCGGGGTGGTACTCTGTTTCGGCTCCTTAAAGCTGAACACATGCGCCCCTATGTCTTTCTCTCGCTCCGTGTCCTGGCAACCTCGTCCGTGCCGCCTCCTCCCCTCCCCTCGCCTCCCCAGGTGTGGCACCTCCGGCCCTCCTCCGTGTTCTATCCCAAGGCCCAGTTCCAGGCCGCCATGGCCGCGCTGCCGCCCAGGGCGCAGGTGCGTGTTGCGCTGCTGGGACTGCACCGGGCGGCTGGCAGGTTTCGTTGGGGCCCAACGCTGTGCAATCGGGCTGGGGCGCGTCCTACTGGCATGGCCGCACCGGGGCCTGATTACGGTACGAGCGTGTGTGTCCCTGGGCCTGGACGGCACCGGCCCCTAGCAGGTGGTGCTGGTGCTGGGCGAGATCGACTGCCGCGAGGGGCTGTTGCTGGCGGTGCAAAAGGGCAAGGTACGGCACGCGGGGGTGGAGAGGGGCTGGGGGCAGGGGTAAGGGCGGGTTCGTGCCATGTGGGGCGGTTTTCGGCGCCGTCAGCGAGCGGCAGCGGCTGGTGCGGGCTGGGGCTGCGGCTGCGGCCATCAGGCTGCGTTTCCAACCCCTTGCCTGTGCTGCGGCTGCTTGTACTGCCCTACTGCCGTACAGTACGAAACCGTGTCCCAGGGCATCGCGGCCGCGGTGGCCATCTACCTGGACGTGGTACGACAGCTGCTGAACGACAAGCCGGGACTTGAGGTACGGCAGCCTACGGCTGGATTGCGGCAACGACCGCGCCGCACTGTGCCGGGCAGGTCTCAGGCGCGCCTCGCATCCCGCCGTGTCCCGCGCCCACCGCACTGCCCATGTGCCCCCTCCCGCCCACAGGTCTTCGTGCACCCGGTGCCGCCCGTGCTCAACGAGACGCGCCCCGTGGTGCTGCCCTTTGCGGCGGAGCTGCGCCGGGCTGTGGCGGCAGCGCGCGCCGCGCAGCCGGACGGACCCCTCGGTCGTCGCCTGCACTACCTGGACTTCTTCGACGACATGCTGACGGCGCCGCCGGCGCCATCACAGGGCTCGGCGGCGCCGCCAGGGCCGTCAGGGAGCTCGGGAGCAGGCGTGGTGGGGCTGGGGCCGGTGGCGGCGGCGGTGTCGGCGGCGGTGGCCAAGGGGCCGGGCAGCGAGGCGGCGTCGGCAGGGGCAGCGGCGGAGGCGGCGGAGGCGGGGCTGGGCCGGGTGCTGCGGCCCGAGCTGGCGTTCGACGGGACGCACCTGTCGCCCGCCTATGTGCCGCTGCTGGATGCTGCGCTGCGGGCTGTGGCGTGACGCCGCTGGCTGTGTGTTCAAGTGTGAAGTAGAACAGAACCCCACGCTATAGGTGGGTGGGTGTATGTGTGTGTGTGTGTGTGTGTGTGTGTGTGTGTCGCGAGGCATGTGTTCCTATTCAAGCTGCTGCATTGCTGAAGCCCCGACGATGGGCTGTCGATGGGCTGCCGATGGGCTGTCGTGGGCTGTTGTGGGCTGTCGCTGACGTACGGCAGGGGTCGGACAGCACTCGCCGCACGCACGGGCGCCGCGTGGGGCGTGGTGCTTTGCTTCCAAACGAACATACGCATACGAACATACGCTGCGGCATGCCGGGCTGCTGCGCCGTGACAAGCGGGCGTGCGAGGCGTGCTGCCTGCGCGTGGCGCGGCGGCGGCTGGTGAAGGGCGAGGGGCTGGCGTGGCGGCGATGCGGCGCACATGCGTGGGTCGGTGCTGTGTGCAGGTGCGTGGCGTCACGGATTGCCACGGCACGCTGTGCTGTGTGGGCTGTGCCGTACGGCTGGTGTGCGCTCAGGCGGGCATTCTTGCGGCGGCGCTCAAACAACTAACGCGCATACGTGTGGGGTGCAGTGCAGCCAGCCAGGGCGCCTGCTGGCCTCGCTGTGTTTCTGGCGGCCTCTAGCTGCGGACCTTGCTGGTACTGCAGCTAGCTAGCTGCTGGCCGCCACTAGCCGGTGGGGGCTCTCCCGGAACGACCCAGTCATGGTGCGCACGCCTCGACGGGCGGCCCGTGCCTGCGCGCGTGTTACATGCTCGGCGGCGACATGCCAAGTAACGTAAGCGGTGATGAGCAACCCCCGCATCTGAGTCATTTAGGGTCGAAAGCGTTTCGCAAAGAAAAATTGAACGTTGATTACAACTCAAGATGAAACCAACGAGCCGCGGACTGCCTGCCTCAGTTGCCGTTTGGGCGGGGCAACGCAGCGTCTGCGTGTACCGACGCAAGCGGAACAGGGGTCGTCGTCGTTGACTACAATCCGACCCTGATCGATACACTTATCTATGGTAACATTGGGAATCGATGGCATGATCGATACCATGGAACGATCGTTTTTGCACGGGAAGGCATGGTGATCGACACCACGTCGTCGCGCCCGGATCGTGGCGGGGGGTGGGGTCGGGTAGTCGGACGGGGTAGGCATACGCACGAGGCACGCGGAAGGCCGTTTCCTGCCTACTGACCTTTACCCTCTAGGCGCAGCGACCCCAGCGACATATAATGAAGACGCATACACGCTTGGTGTTGACAGTAGCCTTGTTTAATGCCTTGGCACCCGCCAATCAATGGGACAGCCCGGATTCGAAACCTTGATCGACACCACGTCAATCGATAGGGCACCCCGGATTTGACGCCTTGATCGACACCACGTCGGTCGATCGGGCACCGCCGATTCGACCCCTTGATCGATACCACGGGTCGATAGGACGGTCCCTAAAACGGCGGGCGATCGATAGGCTTTCCGATACCCCCAAAGTAAGATACGACCCCTGAAGCGGAACAGTACTGTCACAGCACATGAGCAAAAACATCCAGCATAGCAACGGCTTGCTGCACGACACACAACAGATACAGTCCGACACACGTGAGGGTGGTGCTAAGCAGCAGCGCGCGCAGCAGCCGGCGGGCGAGTCCACCGCTGCGCAGCGCCTCATGTCGCAGTAGTACGGAGGGGATGTAGATATTGAAGAAGCACGCACGCACACAGCGGCCAGCTGACCGCTGCGTGCCCGGCCTTGGCGCAGGAAAGCGTCTCCTGGGCCGAAAAAACGCTAGCACATCCCTGAAAGAAAAGCACTCCGTCCGTGCACTCCGTCCGTGCTCACGAGCACACTGCACTGCGGCTACCCAAAGCGGGCTACCGACGTCAAGCAAGCCCAACACGGTCCATCCCAGCAAAAAAGAACACCCGGTTACGCGAAGAAACGGCACGGCCCTCCACAGCAGATTGAATCGCGCAGGCAGGGCGGGGGTACGGCATACGAGCAGAATTCATGCTGAGCACAGCAGGCAGCGGCATGAACATCCACCGCTACGGCCCGTCAACATTGTGAACAGTGGGGGAACATGGAGCTGCCTGCGTCGGGCAGCTAGGCTGAGCACCGCCTGCCCTCTAGTGTGTATGTTGAAAGCCAAAACGAGCAATACGGCATTTGCGACGTTACGCAACCGTACCTTCTATTCAGCGCCTCTGCCGGGCGACCGACCGCGTTTCGTCCCAGTTCCGGCCCGCAGTCTTGCCGCCCCGTCACCACCACTCGTCACCCCCAAAACCCCCAAACCCACGAGATCCCTGGCGCCCCAAGCGCACACGTTTTTCTCCGTGAGGGGCCGAGCCGTGCGTCCAACAGCGCGCGCATACATCGCGGCACAGCTGCCCGTCAGGATGACAGGCCGTGTTCGTTCGCCCTCGCTGCTACTCCTGCTACAGGCCCGCAACCGCCTCAACCGCCCCAACCGCCCCAACCGACGACTACGGGCGCCGTGCAGGGGCCGGCACATCAGCAAGCAGGGCCCGCCCTCGCCGCCGCCGGCGCCCGAGCAAGCCGCTTGCTGGCAACGCAAAGCGCGCGCGGCGGCAGGCACTGGCACCCAGGCGTATCGTATCGTACAAGCCAAGCAACCTAGAGCGGCGCCACCCGAGGACCGCCAGCCTGCGCCCGCCGCCAACGTACCACGCCCACCACCGCCGCCGCCAGCAGCGCGGCGCCGCCCACAGCGCCGCTCACCGCCGCGACGATCGTCCGGGTGGCCGGCGACTGCTGCTTGGAGCCCTGCGCCTCACCTGCCACAGCAGTCGGGCCTGCTGGCACCTCCGACACCTCGGCGGCGCCAGCCGTGGCGTCTCGGTCGGAGTAGCCCTGGCCGGCGCCAGATGCGGCCGTCTCACCGGGCTGCACCGCGGCGTCCGCACCGGTCTTCAGCTCAGCAGCGGTGGAAAGTGACAGGGAGGCCAGGGGAGGTGTTGGGCTTGGCAGCGGAGGCGAGGGCTTGGGCGGCTTAGGCGGCGGCGAAGGGTTGCGTGGAGGCGTAGGAGGCGAGGGGTTGCGCGGAGGCGAGGGGTTGCGTGGAGGCGAAGGGTTGCGCGGAGGCGACGGTGGTTTGGGCTGGGGTGAAGGTGGCTTGGGCGGAGGCGAAGGAAATTTGGGTGGGGGCGAAGGAGGCTTGGGCGGGGGTGACGGAGGCTTGGGCGGGGG